>CM051037.1:23510941-23668441 GCA_027627225.1 Congeria kusceri
TGGACAGAGTGGACAAATGCCCCTTGATGATTTTAATGTTAATGGGACCAGGAGTTGTTTTTTTATTGAACTGATCCACAATATATAGTATAAGAAAAGGGCTTTTGTCCACTATTTCATAATCACCAAGGGGCCTTTGTCCACCCTGTTAAATCTACAAAGGGGCTTATGTCCACTGTGTCAAATATACCAAGGGGCTTATGTCCATGTGTGCATTTTTAGACCAAGGGGCTTTTGGGCAAGGGGCTTTTGTACTACAATCATTTAATACATGTATGCTTCTGCTTGAAAAGGCATTTTTCTCTTAAATTTGGCTTGAACTCTTTGTTTAAATCATTTATGTAACTGTTAATGCAGTCATCAATCAAGTCTGAGGAACCCTGTTTCAGTCCTCTGTTCTTGTAGCAAAGTGCAGACATAGATTTCTTAAATGGCAATGTGACTGACTGAATAGAAGGGAGAGCACATGTACAATGACTGATTAATATTTGTGGTACTACACATGGTCACATAACTTGTGTGGGGATTGGTCATGAAATTATTTCTACGGCCATTCTCCCCTACCTCTGATTCAAGTAGGGCAGTTGTCGGTTACTGGCATAGGTATGTGCACTTAGTACTAAGTGTGAGTAGGTTAACTGACCGCCGTGATATGACTGAAATACTGTTAAAAATGGCGAGAAACCCCAACAAAACAAACAAAAACACTACACATGGTGTCTGTTTTAAAAGAACTGACCCAAATACCACAAAAAACAGTAATATTATGGTAAATATCTCCACATTCCTGATCATGTTCTTTATGCTTATGATGTATTTACTGTATGATTTTCTAATTTTTTAAAGGCATTGGTAACAATGATTCCTACCAAATAAAAGCTTATTCCTGGTCGTCATTGGTAACAATGATTCCTACCAAATAAAAGCTTATTCCTGGTCGTCATTGGTAACAATGATTCCTACCAAATAAAAGCTTATTCCTGGTCGTCATTGGTAACAATGATTCCTACCAAATAAAAGCTTATTCCTGGTCGTCATTGGTAACAATGATTCCTACCAAATAAAAGCTTATTCCTGGTCGTCATTGGTCCCAATGATTCCTACCAAATAAAAGCTTATTCCTGGTCGTCATTGGTAACAATGATTCCTACCAAATAAAAGCTTATTTCTGGTCGTCATAAACATTGTATGTCACGGCTTGCACTATGATGAAAATGTTGGAAGTCCTGACTTCAAAGTGTTGGATAGTGGAAGTTCTGAGCATTTATTACATGAAATTTAGAGTAAAATCCAAGCTCTTTTAAGGTAATTTTTGTAATTAGGTGATTATATGTCAATTAATTCAGGAAAATATGTATACATTTAGATAAAAACATTTATCTGACTATTTCATCCTGACAACTTCCATGGCTGCAATTTTGTGACAAAAACTGGGAGTAGATAACTCCCAGACTTCCCTTAATGAAAGCCCTGGTCTGTCTTGTTCAGTTTTCCTTAACTCCCATAGCACCAGATGCAGAGAAATCTAGCAAGAAAATGAAAGAGGAATATGAGAAGAGCTTGAAGAAGTTTGATGGTTTAGTGAAGAAACAGGAGCAGTTGCTTAGAGGTACACATTTGATGCGTGTCGTGGGAAATTGGGGATCAATGCATGTGCGTAAAGTGTCTTCCCGGATTAGCCTGTGCAGTTCGCACAGGCAAATCCATGGCTTAATGCATGTGCGTAAAGTGTCTTCCTGGATTAGCCTGTGCAGTTCACACAGGCTAATCCATGGCTTAATGCATGTGCGTAAAGTGTCTTCCCGGATTAGCCTGTGCAGTTCGCACAGGCTAATCCAGGAGGGTACTTTCCGCTTATAGTGGATTTATGTTTAGAAGAGACTAACACTTCCTTGAAACAGAAAATACCATAAAAGAAGAAATTGTCATCCCGGATCAGCCTGTGCAGACTGCACAGGCTAATCCGGGACCTAGGCACATGCGTTTAGCCCAGTTTTCCCACGACACGCCTCATTTATTCTTACTTATTGGCGAGTACAATGTACTTAATGAAAGTCCTTTTCCTTAATCTGTTAGTAGGGCAGTGCCTATGATCTGTTTACTATATTGCTCTGTGTTCTAGTTAAATATTTCTCATTTTTTAACATTACATTTCGTATTGCTAACTATTTCTCTGTGTTCAAATTATAACCTGGTGTTAAATATTTTACTCAGTGTTTTAGTAATCTGTCACTTCCTGTTCTATATATTGGTCTTTATTTGAGATAGGTAGTTGTCATTGTTGAACCTCATGCTCTGTGTTCCAGTGGCTTTACAAATATTTTTGAACCTATTGACCTCCTTTCCAGTGGCCTATTACCCTTCGTTGAACCTAAAGCTCAGTGTTTAGATTACTAACATGTATTTCTCATTAGTAAACTTATTGTTCTGTTTCCACTGGCTTTTATCTGTTGTTGAAACCTACGGCTTTGTTTTCCAGTGGACTATTACTGTTTTTTGAAACTGTTGCTTTATAATCTACTGTAATAATACTATTGTCTTGTGTTGAACCTGTTGCTTTGTGTTCCAGTGGCCTATTACCTGTTGTTGAACCTAATGCTGTGTGTTTCAGTGACCTATTACCTATTGATGAAACGATTGCTCTGTTTTCTAGTGGCCTATTACCTGTTGTTGAACCTATTGCTCGGTGTTTCAAAGGCCTTTTGCCTAGTGTTGAACCAATTGCTCAAGGTTCCAGTGGCCTATTACCTATTGTTGAACCTAAGGCTCTGTGTTCCAGTTGACTATTACCTGTTCTTGAACCAATTGCTCTAGGTTCCAGTGGCCTAGTACCAGTTATTAAACATTTTGCTCTCTGTTCCACTGGCCTATTACCTGTTGCTCTGTGTTTTAGTGGCCTGTTACCTGTTGTTGAACCAATTGTTCTATGTTCCAGTGGCCTATTACCTGTTGTTGAACCAATTGCTCTAGGTTCCAGTGGCCTATTAACTGTGTTTCAACCAATTGCTCTAGGTTCCAGTAGCCTATTACCTGTTGTTGAACCAATTGCTCTAGGTTCCAGTGGCCTATTAACTGTGTTTCAACCAATTGCTCTAGGTTCCAGTGGCCTATTACCTGTTGTTGGATCTCTTATCTGTTGTTAAACATGTTTCTCTGTGTTCCAGTGGCCTAATACCTATTGTTGAACCTTTTACCTGTTATTAAACCTATTGCTTACTTCAAGTGGTCTATTGCCTGTTGTTCAACCTTTTACCTGTTGTTCTATTACCTGTTGTTCAACCTTTTACCAGTTGTTGAACCTGCTGCTGTGTGTTGCTGTAGCCTATTACTTGTTGTTGAATCTATTGCTTTGTGTCCCAATTGCCTATTACCTGTTGTCAAACATATTGCTCTGTGTTTGAGTTATCTGTTTTGCGATGTTGAACCTATTGCTCTGTGTTCCAGTGGCCTATTACCTGTTGTTGAACCTGGCTGAGGACCTAAAGGTGGAGATGAAGATGAAGAACAAGAACGTTATCAAGATGCTGGTGAAGTCACTGGAGAGGGACAACTTTGAGCTCCTCATTCTGGTGGTCTCTTTCTTGAAGAAGCTCTCCATATTTGTAGAGAATAAAACTGAAATGGTAAGCTTGTGTACGTTCTAAATTGTTTGGTTTATGTTTTCAATTTTGAGTCCAATAAAATAATAGCAATATATTTTAACACTTTGGTATGGGAAAAAATGTTTGTAAATAGTGGAAATTGATAGTAAAGATTTTCAAACTTCTTACTGCAGCCTTACAGATAAAAATAAAGAAGGAATACTTTTGTATATCATTGTTTAGAATTCCTTTCCTTATCACAATACAGAAATGGCAGGACATGGGAGGGAAGTTTAATAAATACAAACGTATACAAGGGGCTTTATTTTATGTTATATATTCACCAAGAGTTATTACATTTATAACTTGTCGAACAACCAGGCTGAGTTGAACATCATAGAGAAGATGACGAAGTTGGTGCCATGTGAACACGAGGACCTGCTGAACATCACGCTGCGTCTCCTCCTCAACCTCTCGTTTGACTCAGACCTGCGCAGCAAGATGATAAAGTTTGGTTTGCTGCCTAAACTTGTGTCCCTGCTCAGTAAGTCTTTGTATATTAAATGCCATGTGTATAAAAATGTTCAAGTTTTATATGTTACTTTGAAAATGATTTTATTTATAGCGTTTTGATCTTGTAGCAAAGTAAAGCATCATTACAGTTGCCAGGGTACATCAATAAAGATTTATTGTAATGTGAAGCATTTGAAATACAGTATGTTATTCAAATATTAGTTCATATTGTTGAATAACGAGGTCATAAATACTCCTTGCCTCTAAAATTCATCTGGCAGTCAGTGACTTTGATTCGCTTTCTTAAGCTTTCAGTTATGTTCCAGTATAGCTTAATGACTGACTTTTATTTTCATTTTGATCAGAAACAGGTTTAAATATATCGGGTTTCTTATTTCAGACAATGAAAACCACCGACTAATAGTGTTATGTATCCTCTACCACATCTCTATGGACGACAAGTCCAAGTCAATGTTCACCTACACAGACTGCATTCCCATGGTGATGAGAATGCTGTTGGAATCCCCGGAGAATCCAGACATTGAGCTGCTATCACTGTGCATCAACCTGGCAGCCAACAAACGCACTGCTCAAATCATCTGCGAGGGCCAGGTAATTCTATCAGTGCTTATTTTTTCAGAGGATGGGTTCCAGGCCGTAGGTTTTGGGGGAAATTATCGCCTCAAGTTTGGTAATGAGGAAAAAAATTCAAGGGTAAAGTCAAGTTTTGGGGTAAACTGCATAATTAAAAAAAATAGCTTTGGGATGACGCCTATATTTGGCCCCTGCTATATAAGGTAAAAAAGCCCTGTCTATGTTGCAGTGTTCCCACTGCTTTACATAAACAGGGGTTCAACTGGCCCTCCCTGTCCCCTTCTACAAGGAAATTGTAAACAAAATGTAAATTTTAAAGGGTTTAACAATTTGGGTTATAATTGCTGAAATTGTGGATATCATAATGCCAAACAGGGGATTTTGGAAACACCGTGTGGTCCCCACCAGTAATTAACCCAGACCTCACCAAGTTTAATAATAATCACAGCATCTTGCTGTCGTTTCTACTATGTTAATTCATTCAAAACTGCTACATCTCTTTACATGTTCATTTTTGTTATGTAAATCTTTAGATAGAGCATGAAACCACTTTTGAATTTACTGGACTGTTACTTGAGTGGTGCAAGCCTTGGTCGACCTCTAATAGTCTCAAGATATTTGTGAATTTTTTTCTTATTGTTAAAATGCATCTATTACCAAGAGATTTTATAATTTTTCTACATTGCAAATCATAGAAGAAAGAAAATAGTTTACAAGTTTATGTTATATGCATAAAAGAAACCTGTCTCTGACCTTTATGCATGTTAAGATACAGATTAATTACAATGAATGTATTATTTTCAGTATTGGATTCATGTTTAATTATTTCGCTGATACTGTAGTAATAATTAAAATGATCATCAATAAACAATTGCAGTTTTGCATATTGAATTTCTATTTCAGGGGTTGAAGATGGTGATGAAGAGGTCATTCAAGTTCCGAGATTCCCTGCTGATGAAGATGATCAGAAACATATCAGAGCATGATGGGCCAACCAAAACCCTGTTCATTGTAAGCTGTGCCATTGAATCATTTCATGATCTGTTTACATTATGCTTGCAACTTTGTGGTAGTTGTTTCCACATGTGTCACTATCAATCTCATCAAAATCATCGCCAGTCTGACGCTACTTTATTATCCGCTGACAAGATATGATGACTTCGCATTAGGGGTCACGTTCAGATGACCTTTTCAGGAGCTAATCAAACTGTTGCCTTCAAAAATGTTGTGGTATAACTTCATTTATAAACAAATACTATGCACGAAATTAACGTGAACTTTGGATTTTTACTCGCCATAGGTACCACTATATCAATTTAATCTGCGTGAAAATTAACTGTAAATGATTTATTCCCAAGGATCAGCTGGAAATGCATCACTTTTCAAAAACCGTGGCCAAACATTGCTGTACAAAAGGCAATTTCATTGGGCGCAGCAGGTCTGATATTTTATTGTTCGGAAGGTCAATTGAACGTGACCTGTTATATGATGTCTTCAGATCCTGACAATGTTAGGATTTGATTTTAATGAGATTGGTGTCACTATTGTACAACCTGATTTACTTTGTATATATAAGTTATCATTTTGCGCTCAGATATCACATGTTTAACTGTTGACCTAGTTTAGAGCATGTGGTGATCAGAAGTCCTTGCCAAATGATGTGTTAAATTTTATGTTTTAATAATAGCAAGGCAGAAGTTTTAAATATTTGTGTTTGATAGAGGTGCTGTGTCAAGGGTGTAGTAGTTGAGGATAAGCCTTACAGTTGATGGCTTTATCATAATGTATTTGTAATTATATGGGGAAGGAATGGTATTTTGGACACCTTCAGCCACCTCAATGCCAAAAGTGACAAGAATAATATTTATTTATTTTTAAACATGAAAATATTAACTTCCAATAATTGGGTAATAATACCTGGTTGTACGAAATTTTGTATGTGTTAGTTGTGTTGGAGGCTTTTTGTTTGCACTTTTTTGCCAAATCGTAAATATTTAAAAAGAGACATGGTTGTCTGTAAACAAACATTGGTTATCGATAATTTGGAAACCATGTCTCTCAAAATGTCAATATATTTTCAAATACCTGTATTCTCAATACCAAGATCTAACCTGATTTACCATTTACCCATGATACCCATTTTTATGCTCCCCAAAAGGGAGCATATAGTCACCACTTTGCTTGTCCAAATTCTCATTCAACTGCCATTTGTTTGTCAGGGTGTCAAATGCTCTTTCCCCAAGATTTATCCATCATACTCCATGTCAGTCCTTCCATCAATCCAGTAATTTGTTTCTGTCGGAAATCTCTGGAACTGAGGACTCGAATTCAGTGAAATTTTGTATAAATTTGCCATGGATTGAGGGATTTTCAAATTACTTGGCACAAATGTTTGCATAAATAGACAGCATGTCATGCGTATGAACAAGGGCTGTAGATCAAAGTTCAAGGTCATACTTAGTGGTTAAAAGTTGAAATTGGCTTTTTGAATGATAACTTAGCGATGAATGGATGGATTTTAAATTCACTTTACACAAATGTTTGCCTCAACAAGACATCGTGTTGCGTTATGAATCAGGTCCATATATATAGGTTAACGGTCAAGGTCACATTTAAAGGTCAAAGCGACATCAGGGAGCATCTGTCGGTTCTACCAATATTCTTTTTACATTACCAGGACTACATCAGTGACCTTGCCGAGGCTGTGCTCAGTCCAGCAGAGGACGACTTCTCACTGGAGTGCCTCGGGGTGCTGGGGAACCTCACCATCCCCGACCTGGACTACGAACTCATCCTCAAGGAGTACCAGCTTGTACCGTGGATCAAGAAGAGGCTGCAGCCAGGTGGGACTCAATGAAAGGAATTTGTTATCCCTTTGAAAACTGTCATTAAATGTCTTTACTGCAAAAACTTTAGCATTTGGGCTAAAAAACTTAAATATTATATCAAGAAAACCAAAAGAAAAGAAGGTACTTTCATATGGGATTGAACCTCCAACCTCAATATACAAAGTTGCTTAGTGCCGAAGTAGTTAATAACCAGGATATAGTCTTGGAGATGCTGTTTGGATTTCGGATAATAATATGGTCCCACTATTGTACTAGTACATTACTTTGCAGGCCATCTGTGCTTGACTGACTCTTGCTTCCAAAAAGTAATTAGTCATATTTTGGCTTATATGCGGTCCCATTATTGGGTGTTACTTAGCATGCCTTTTTGTGCTTAAAAGACCCTTGCTTCCAAAAATGTGTTCATTTTATAGTCAATTTTCCTTTTTTTGTCTGTTACTATAATGTAGACTACCTAGCAGAGCCTTTTTATCATTTGTGGAAGTACTTAAAAAACCTTTTTAAATTGGACATATAATGTGATTCATGACTCAGTGATGGCAAGTAAAATATTCATTTCACTTAAGTTGTGTACTGTACTTAAATGACCTTGTTTAATTCACATCACATCTGGCAACAACATCAATCCCTGTGTTTCCAGGCGCTGCAGAGGATGACTTGGTCCTACAGGTTATCATCCTGGTAGGAACTGTCTGCAATGACGACATCAGTGCCAAGATGTTAGCGGAATCCAACATCATTCACAGTCTTATAGAACTACTCAATGGTAAGAGAGTAACAGAGTCCAACATCATACACAGTCTTATAGAACTACTGAATGGTATGAGAGTAACAGAGACCAATATCATACACAGTCTTACAGAACTACTGAATGGTAAGAGAGTAACAGAGTCCAACATCATACACAGTCTTATAGAACTACTCAATGGTAAGAGAGTAACAGAGACCAATATCATACACAGTCTTATAGAACTACTGAGTGGTAAGAGAGTAACAGAGTCCAACATCATACACAGTCTTATAGAACTACTCAATGGTAAGAGAGTAACAGAGTCCAACATTATACACAGTCTTATAGAACTACGCAATGGTATGAGAGTAACAGAGACCAATATCATACACAGCCTTATAGAACTACTGAATGGTATGAGAGTAACAGAGACCAATATCATACACAGTCTTACAGAACTACTCAATGGTCAGAGAGTAACAGAGTCCAACATCATTCACAGTCTGATAGAACTACTCAATGGTATGAGAGTAACAGAGTCCAATATCATACACAGTCTTATAGAACTACTGAATGGTAAGAGAGTAACAGAGACCAATTTCATACACAGTCTTATAGAACTACTCAATGGTATGAAAGTAACAGAGACCAATATCATACACAGTCTTACAGAACTACTCAATGGTCAGAGAGTAACAGAGTCCAACATCATTCACAGTCTTATAGAACTACTCAATGGTAAGAGAGTAACAGAGTCCAATATCATACACAGTCTTATAGAACTACTGAATGGTAAGAGAGTAACAGAGACCAATATCATACACAGTCTTATAGAACTACTCAATGGTATGAAAGTAACAGAGACCAATATCATACACAGTCTTATAGAACAACTGAATGGTATGAGAGTAGCAGATACCAATATCATACACAGTCTTATAGAACTACTGAATGGTATGAGAGTAACAGAGTCCAATATCATACACAGTCTTATAGAACTACTGAATGGTATGAGAGTAACAGAGTCCAATATCATACACAGTCTTATAGAACTACTGAATGGTATGAGAGTAACAGAGTCCAATATCATACACAGTCTTATAGAACTACTGAATGGTATGAGAGTAACAGAGTCCAACATCATACACAGTCTTATAGAACTACGCAATGGTATGAGAGTAACAGAGACCAATATCATACACAGTCTTATAGAACTACTCAATGATACCAGAGTAACAGAGACCAATATCATACACAGTCTTATAGAACTACGCAATTGTATGAGAGTAACAGAGACCAATATCATACACAGTCTTATAGAACTACTCAATGGTAAGAGAGTAACATAGACCAATATCATACACAGTCTTATAGAACTACTCAATGGTAAGAGAGTAACAGAGACCAATATCATACACAGTCTTATAGAACTACTCAATGGTAAGAGAGTAACAGAGTCCAACATCATACACAGTCTTATAGAACTACTGAATGGTATGAGAGTAACAGATACCAATATCATACACAGTCTTATAGAACTACAGAGTGGTAAGAGAGTAACAGAGTCCAATATCATACACAGTCTTATAGAACTACTCAATGGTAAGAGAGTAACAGAGTCCAATATCATACACAGTCTTATAGAACTACGCAATGGTATGAGAGTAACAGAGACCAATATCATACACAGTCTTATAGAACTACTGAATGGTAAGAGAGTAACAGAGTCCAACATTATACACAGTCTTATAGAACTACGCAATGGTATGAGAGTAACAGATACCGATATCATACACAGTCTTATAGAACTACTGAATGGTAAGAGAGTAACAGAGACCAATATCATACACAGTCTTATAGAACTACTGAGTGGTAAGAGAGTAACAGAGACCAATATCATACACAGTCTTATAGAACTACTCAATGGTAAGAGAGTAACAGATACCAACATCATACACAGTCTTATAGAACTACGCAATGGTATGAGAGTAACAGAGACCAATATCATACACAGTCTTATAGAACTACTCAATGGTAAGAGAGTAACAGAGACCAATATCATACACAGTCTTATAGAACTACTCAATGGTAAGAGAGTAACAGATACCAATATCATACACAGTCTTATAGAACTACTGAATGGTAAGAGAGTAACAGAGACCAATATCATACACAGTCTTATAGAATTACGCAATGGTATGAGAGTAACAGAGACCAATATCATACACAGTCTTATAGAACTACTGAGTGGTAAGAGAGTAACAGAGACCAATATCATAAACAGTCTTATAGAACTACTCAATGGTAAGAGAGTAACAGATACCAATATCATAAACAGTCTTATAGAACTACTCAATGGTAAGAGAGTAACAGAGTCCAATATCATACACAGTCTTATAGAACTACTCAATGGTAAGAGAGTAACAGAGACCAATATCATACACAGTCTTATAGAACTACTGAATGGTATGAGAGTAACAGATACCAATATCATACACAGTCTTATAGAACTACTGAATGGTAAGAGAGTAACAGAGACCAATATCATACACAGTCTTATAGAACTACTCAATGGTAAGAGAGTAACAGATACCAACATCATACACAGTCTTATAGAACTACGCAATGGTATGAGAGTAACAGAGACCAATATCATACACAGTCTTATAGAACTACTCAATGGTAAGAGAGTAACAGAGACCAATATCATACACAGTCTTATAGAACTACTCAATGTTAAGAGAGTAACAGATACCAATATCATACACAGTCTTATAGAACTACTCAATGGTAAGAGAGTAACAGAGTCCAACATTATACACAGTCTTATAGAACTACGCAATGGTATGAGAGTAACAGATACCAATATCATACACAGTCTTATAGAACTACTGAGTGGTAAGAGAGTAACAGATACCAACATCATACACAGTCTTATAGAACTACTGAGTGGTAAGAGAGTAACAGAGACCAATATCATACACAGTCTTATAGAACTACTCAATGGTAAGAGAGTAACAGATACCAACATCATACACAGTCTTGTAGAACTACGCAATGGTTTGAGAGTAACAGATACCAACATCATACACAGTCTTATAGAACTACTGAGTGGTAAGAGAGTAACAGATACCAACATCATACACAGTCTTATAGAACTACTCAATGGTAAGAGAGTAGCTGATACCAACATCATACACAGTCTTATAGAACTACGCAATGGTATGAGAGTAACAGATACCAATATCATACACAGTCTTATAGAACTACTGAGTGGTAAGAGAGTAACAGCTACCAACATCATACACAGTCTTATAGAACTACTGAGTGGTAAGAGAGTAACAGAGACCAATATCATACACAGTCTTATAGAACTACTCAATGGTAAGAGAGTAACAGATACCAACATCATACACAGTCTTATAGAACTATGCAATGGTATGAGAGTAACAGATACCAACATCATACACAGTCTTATAGAACTACTGAGTGGTAAGAGAGTAACAGAGACCAATATCATACACAGTCTTATAGAACTACTCAATGGTAAGAGAGTAACAGATACCAACATCATACACAGTCTTATAGAACTACGCAATGGTATGAGAGTAACAGAGTCCAATATCATACACAGTCTTATAGAACTACTCAATGGTAAGAGAGTAACAGAGACCAATATCATACACAGTCTTATAGAACTACTCAATGGTAAGAGAGTAACAGAGACCAATATCATACACAGTCTTATAGAACTACTCAGTGGTAAGAGAGTAACAGATACCAATATCATACACAGTCTTATAGAACTCCTGAATGGTAAGAGAGTAACAGAGACCAATATCATACACAGTCTTATAGAACTAGTCAATGGTATGAGAGTATCAGAGACCAATATCATACACAGTCTTATAGAACTACTCAATGGTAAGAGAGTAACAGAGACCAATATCATACACAGTCTTATAGAACTACGCAATGGTATGAGAGTAACAGAGACCAATATCATACACAGTCTTATAGAACTACTGAATGGTAAGAGAGTAACAGAGTCCAACATTATACACAGTCTTATAGAACTACGCAATGGTATGAGAGTAACAGATACCGATATCATACACAGTCTTATAGAACTACTGAATGGTAAGAGAGTAACAGAGACCAATATCATACACAGTCTTATAGAACTACTCAATGGTAAGAGAGTAACAGATACCAACATCATACACAGTCTTATAGAACTACTCAATGGTAAGAGAGTAACAGAGACCAATATCATACACAGTCTTATAGAACTACTCAATGGTAAGAGAGTAACAGAGACCAATATCATACACAGTCTTATAGAACTACTCAATGGTAAGAGAGTAACAGATACCAATATCATACACAGTCTTATAGAACTACTCAATGGTAAGAGAGTAACAGAGACCAATATCATACACAGTCTTACAGAACTACTCAATGGACCAGAGAGTAACAGATACCAACATCATACACAGTCTTATAGAACTACTCAATGGTCAGAGAGTAACAGATACCAATATCATACACAGTCTTATAGAACTACTCAATGGTCAGAGAGTAACAGATACCAACATCATACACAGTCTTATAGAACTACTCAATGGTAAGAGAGTAACAGATACCAATATCATACACAGTCTTATAGAACTACTGAATAGTAAGAGAGTAACAGATACCAACATCATACACAGTCTTATAGAACTACTCAATGGTAAGAGAGTAACAGATACCAATATCATACACAGTCTTATAGAACTACTCAATTGTAAGAGAGTAACAGAGACCAATATCATACACAGTCTTATAGAACTACGCAATGGTATGAGAGTAACAGAGACCAATATCATACACAGTCTTATAGAACTACTGAATGGTATGAGAGTAACAGATACCAATATCATACACAGTCTTATAGAACTACTCAATGGTAAGAGAGTAACAGAGTCCAATATCATACACAGTCTTATAGAACTACTCAATGGTATGAGAGTAACAGAGACCAATATCATACACAGTCTTATAGAACTACTCAATGGTATGAGAGTAACAGAGACCAATATCATACACAGTCTTATAGAACTACTCAATGGTAAGAGAGTAACAGAGACCAATATCATACACAGTCTTACAGAACTACTCAATGGTCAGAGAGTAACAGAGTCCAACATCATTCACAGTCTGATAGAACTACTCAATGGTCAGAGAGTAACAGAGACCAATATCATACACTGTCTTACAGAACTACTCAATGGTAAGAGTGTATCTAGCTTCCTTGATTCCTAAGTCTGTCCTCTATGCATATATCCAGAGTTGTGTCTTGATTATGCCCCCCATGGAAGATGGGGGGGTATATTGGTTTGCTAATGTTGGTCGGTCTGTCGCCCCTGGAATTGTAGAGTTATGACCCTTGAATTATCTAAAATTGGCATTTTTAGCCGTTTCCGTTCTATAAGTCTAACAGTTCATAGCCGATCATTACCAAACTTGGTGAAAATCTTTGTGGGCCTATTATCTCGGTTAAATTCCATAATCAACCAAAGCGTCCCAGTAACTGTGGAGTTATGGCCCTTGATTATCTAAAATTAGCCTTTTTAGCTATTTTAACGTAGATGGAGCATAACTGTTTTACAAACAGCTCGTGTTCTGTAAGGTACCCATGGTTTCTTAAGCCTAAGAAGCCCATGATTATTTCTAATGTCCAGATACATTTTTTTAACTGAGTTCAATTGTTTTAGCCAAGCAAGAAGATGATGAGATGGTGTGTCAGATAGTCTATGTGTTCTACCAGATGATATTCCATGAGTCCACCAGGGAGGTCATCATCAAAGAGACACGTATCCTTTTGATAGCATATTATTTACAGTTTAATTTCAAGATTTCAGAATATTTTGTAAAATATTTTATAAGGTAAAGCTGGTCAATTTGCTTCTTTGTTGATAGTACCTAAACAAGTGTTTTGAAAATGTTGGTTTATCTGCTGTTATCATCAGCTTAGTCTGTATTGGCATAAAACAAGTGAGCACCTTACCTTTCAAAAGGAGTGATTTACATGTTTGATATATAGAATCATTATGCATTATAATGTCTACATTAAAAAATCAATGTGAACAAATGTTGACGATTCAGCATAAGCATTTTATGTAAAAATGTCAACAGAATTCCAATAAAATCATTATTAAAAGTGCAATATTAGGGGTAAATTTCCAGCTCATTATCGTTTCTCATATGCCTTTTTGAATCTTTGTTGAATACTGTAGCAATCGTCAATGTACATGTTGTTATATTTCCTGAACCTCTCTCAGAAGCCCCTGCCTATCTGATAGACCTGATGCATGACAAGAACTCTGAGATCAGGAAAGTCTGTGATAACACCCTCGACATCATCTCTGTGAGTACTTTTTGTCCATTTCTCCATAATGTTTAGCTCACCTGAGCACAACGCGCTCATGGTGAGCTTTTGTGATCGCCTTTTGTCAGTCGTGCGCCGTCCGTCGTGCGTCTTAACATTGACCTTGTGAACACTCTTGAGGTCACATTTATTGGCCAATCTTTATGAAACTTGGTCAGAACATTTGTCCCAATGATATCTCGGCCTAGGTCGAAACTGGGTCATGTGATATCAAAAACTAGGTCACTAGGTCATATGAAGGATACCTGCAGGAAACTAGAAAAGGCTTGTGAATTCTCTAGAAGTCAAATTTTTTGCCCAATCAACATGAAACGTGCTCAGAGCATTTGTTCTAATGATATCTTGGCCGAGTTAGAAAATGGTTCCGGTCTGTTGGAAAACATGGCCGCCAGGGGGGGGGGGCAGTTTTCCTTATATGGCTATAGGAAAAGCTTGTGAATACTCTAGAGGTCACATTTTTTGCCCAATCAACATGAAACTTGCTCAGAACATTTGTTCATATTTTATGTTTCGGGTTCGTAGAAAAACGGGGGTTCAGTTTTCTTTATATGGATATATTGAACATTTTAAAAAGCTTGTAAACACTCTAGAGGCCACATTTGTATCCCAATCATCATGAAACTTTCTCAGAACATTTGTCGCAATGATATCTCGGACAAGTTCGAACCCAGGTCATATGTGGTAAAATACTAGGTCACCAGGCCAAATTGAAAAAAACAAGCTTGTGAACAATCTAGAGGCCACATTTTTAGCCGAATCTTCATGTAACTTGCTCAGAACAGTTTAATTCCTTAGCCCCTCAGGTGAGCGACCTAGGGCCTTATGGCCCTCTTGTTATTGTTTTTTACCCTATATTCTGTAGACTAGTCATGCATGATTTCATTAACCAGGCAAGTCTGTGTTAGGACCCAAGACAATGACTTTGTGAGTACTGGGTGTATAGTTCTACATAGTTGTATTACCCTATATTCTGTAGACTAGTCATGAACATTTCATAAACCAGGAAAGTATGTGATACATGTAGTACCATCGACATCTTCTCAGGGAGTGTATAGGAAAGTTCATGGTTTATTCCTTGCCACACACTTTACTAAACTCAGGCCCAGTGTTCACAAAACAAGTTCAGCCTGATTTTCAGGTTTAAGTTGAGCTTGATCCTGAATTTTCAGGATCAGGTTCAAAAATGGTGTTCACGAAAAATCTGGATCAAATTTATCTGTTGATAAAATATATATTTTACATAACTATAAACTCTTCTCAGCGTGGATTTGCTGTCTGATATAAAGATTATTTTTTAAATCAAACAAAAGATTATGTTATTTTGTCTAGAAGAAAAATTATTTCAAAAATTAAATATTTTGAGATTTCGCTCATTTGAGCTGGAAGATCAAGATCAGCTAAGACTGATCTTAATCCTGCGGTTAATCCTTTGTGAACACAGGGCCTGGTTAATCCTTTGTGAACACGGGGCCTGGTTAATCCTTTGTGAACACGGGGCTTGGTTAATCATTTGTGAACACGAGGGCTTGGTTAATCCTTTGTGAACACAGGGCCTGGCTAATCATTTGTGAACACGGGGCCTGGCTAATCCTTTGTGAACACTGGGCCTGGTTAATCCTTTGTGAACACGGGGCCTGGTTAATCCTTTGTGAATACGGGACCTGGTTAATCCTTTGTGAACACGGGGCCTGGTTAATCCTTTGTGAACACGGGGCCTGGTTAATCCTTTGTGAACACGGGGCCTGGTTAATCCTTTGTGAACATGGGGCCTGGTTAATCCTTTGTGAACACGGGGCCTGTTTAATCCTTTGTGAACATGGGGCCTGGTTAATCCTTTGTGAACACAGGGCCTGGTTAATCCTTTGTGAACACGGGGCCTGGTTAATCCTTTGTGAACACGGGGCCAGTGCTCTGATATTTGTGTAATATTTATTCAATCTTTTTTACTGTTGCTAAACACTTCTTGCTATCTATATACTGCAGGAGTTTGTAGGAATGCCTATTCAATGCAAATATTTCTAAACTCAAATCTCTAGTATTTTATGACTATTGTTATCTTTATAATGCAGGAATTTGATGAAGAATGGCCCAAGAAGATTCAGCAGGGAAACTAAAGGGTTTATCCCTGGCCACATACAATTTAAAAACTCAATCTAAACTCAAAATTATATGCATAACCTCTATAGTATTGCTACAAACTGATGAGCACTATCTAATCCTAATATACTATGTATATGCTATTTCTACAAATAATGTTCTCTGATGCCCACTATCTAATACTAATATACTATGTATATGCTATTTCTACAAACAATGTTCTCTGAGGCCCACTATAATATACTATGTATATGCTATTTCTACAAACAATGTTCTCTGAGGCCCACTATCTATTACTAATTTACTATGTATATGCTATTTCTACAAATAATGTTCTCTGATGGCCACTATATAATACTAATATACTATGTATATGCTATTTCTACAAATAATGTTCTCTATCCACTACCTCTATTCTACAGGAGTTTGATGAGGAGTGGGCCACGAAGATCCAGCTGGAGAAGTTCCGCTGGCACAACTCCCAGTGGCTGGAGATGGTGGAGTCCCGCCCCGGAGACGAGATGGGCGACCCGTACATGTACCCGGAGGAGGGATACGAGGGATACCTGCAGGACGCTGACATTCTCGACAGGCCTGACCTCTTCTACCCAGGTAGGTTACATTACATTGAACTTTGATTTCTTTCTATTGTCCAGACCCTGAGTATGCTGGACTTATATAGGCCTGATCTAGGAACTAAGTACAGGGCTGGTATTCACAACGCTCCTAAGGGAAATCTTAACTTAAGTTGTACTTAAGTGGAAATTTCAGATCAAATTTTCTATGTGAAATCCAATGATTTCTTTACAAAGAAGGCTGCAATACTAAACATATAAGCAATATTTACAATGTTACAACATTTTGATGTTAAAAGACGTATACACGAAACAGCCAGAGACGGAAGGAATTTTATGAATGCAAGGAATTAACTTAAGCTTTCCCTAAGGAGCTTTGTGAATACGGGCCCAGATCTATGTTGTTTTCTAGGCCAAAAACTGGATTTGTGTGTGAGTCATCGAGTTATCTTTGCTTGAGTTAAAGGTGGTAATTTCTTATTAAGGTATTAAGGATTTTGCGGGGACTTAATATTTGCTCATGTTCAAGTTATTGATGCTCAAGTTAAAAAAAGTTTTACTGGATACATAAATCCGAAAACGTTACACATTTGCACTGATTCATGTAAAATATGATTAAGGCATTGTCACGGCTGTCGCTACATTTAAATTTTAATGATGTCTTATCAGAATGTTAGACTTGTTGAGAAGAACTTTTGCATTTGACAAGTTAAAAACTGGACTTGTCAAGGAAACCTTTCAGTGAAATGTTGCAATTTCAGGACCAAAAGGTACACAAATCTCTTGTAGAGAAGTATTGCATGTTATATTCTGACTAGAAAGGCATGGGTCATGGTAGAAAAAAATGAAGTAATTTATATTGCTTTTGAAGCTTGTGTTCTTTCGTCAGTGGTCTGCTTCGTATTTTCATTTAATGACACCTATCTGGGTTATTAATGGCATTTGATACATATAAATGCATTATTATACATACAGCGTGGCTGGTTATGGTCAATTAATGGCAGTTGATACATATAAATGCATTATTATTCGTACAGCGTGCCTGGCTATGGTCAATTAATGGCAGTTGATACATATAAATGCATTATTATACGTACAACGTGGCTGGCTATGGTCAATTAATGGCAGTTGATACATATAAATGCATTATTATACGTACAGCGTGCCTGGCTATGGTCAATTAATGGCAGTTGATACATATAAATGCATTATTATACGTACAACATGCCTGGCTATGGTCAATTAATGACAGTTGATACATATAAATGCATTATTATACGTACAACGTGCCTGGCTATGGTCAATTAATGACAGTTGATACATATAAATGCATTATTATACGTACAACGTGCCTGGCTATGGTCAATTAATGGCAGTTGATACATATAAATGCATTATTATACGTACAACGTGCCTGGCTATGGTCAATTAATGACATTTATTAATTATAATTTGTAGTAGTTGCTTATGCCTATCATTTATGTTTCTTTGACTAATACTACTGTAATAACGAAGGGGGGAGTATTTGCAATGGTGCTCTGCAAATTATCAAAAATGTGCCAATACTTGAGTACTACAGTACTACAGTTGAGTACTGTAGTACTCAAGTATTTGGTGTACTGGTTATAAAATGTGTTCATAGGTACATTTCTCAAAGAACAACAGGAGGGGGGATATGAGAAAAAGTTGGGACAGAATTCTGAAACTGTTTGCTAGTATATCCAAACTTGCAGCCAATTCATATTCAGAACTTAACTATGAAAACAGAAAAGCAACAATGATTTGTCTTTATAAATTATTTGAATTCTTTGTCAGTACATATTTCTGTCATCAAAACCATGTTTTGCTCTGTCAAAAGATTCAAATAGCTCTGTTGCTGGGTAAAACACCGGTAAACAGGCCTATGTGATCCAAACATTGAACAATTTCATGTCACTGCTTAGGTCAACAGTTGTGCATTTGAAGAATATTTTGTAATCATTGAACCCAATGCGCTAGGTTGTCACATTTGTGGTGAAATTCCTACAATTTCAAATACAATTCCAATATGTGATATGTTATTCCCATTGAATCCTTGATGTATGTTTTCTGCATGTTTGCTTCTTAAATCAAAACCTTATGTTCATGTGTTCAAGAAATGGCGGCTGTATAAATTATTCAGATGTATTTACTTCCAGAATGCTTATTCATCAGGAATGCATTCTCTTAATTACATTGTACTTTGTTGATATATTTTAAATATTACCTATGACAATTTTATATGTTGTGATCAGTGTTTTTTTACCCAGCATATTTATTTAAGAAAGGTTTTCTTTCTGTCAGTTTACAAACATGTCGTCCAAAAAGAAATTAATTAACAAACATGTTACGGATATATCCTAGGATTCATGGTACCTGCATGTGCAAGCTAAAAAAAGCATGGTGCTTTTGTATGTGTGTGAAGTAACACGTAAAATACTCTACATATTCATATGTTCTAGTATTTATTGTAATAAATCTAAAAATTATTATACAAAATATGAGGCGTTGCTGGAAGTTAAACAGATCATATTAAGGCCAAACAAAAAAATTATGTGTTTCGGGCAACAGACCCTACCTAGCGAAAGCCACCTGACTCTAAATTTTTTAGCGACATTTATTTTCCCTGAAATCCATATTCATCAGAATTTAGATAATTTTCAATGTTTTTTTATCAAAATGTGTCTTTGAACAGAAAGTTACAAGAAAAACTCATCCCGACCATACCTAACTCATCCCGACCATACCTAACTCATCCCGACCATACCTAACTCATCCCGACCATACCTAACTCCATCCCGACCATACCTAACTCATCCCGACCATACCTAACTCATCCCGACCATACCTAACTTTTGTGAGACCGATGCCCGAAACATTTGTCCATTTGACGCATTTTCCATAATAACCCATCATCAGACACCCGCAAGCAATTGATAACGTTACTCTCCATTCCTGTGCTAAATAGAGAGAAGCGTAATCAGCAGCCGGGGGTATCCGACAAAAAGTTAAAAAACCTTGCTAAGATTGATAAGATATTTAAAACCAGTATATGAAATAGTTGGCTAGTGTTTTTATTCATCTTATTTTTTTCAGCAATTTTACATTAAATAAAAATATCATCCATTTAACTCATTTATTTATTCTTAATAATATGAATACTTTATAACCATTAGGCAAATATAGGCAAATTTCACACATACATAGACAATTTTCTTTAAAACTGATATTTTCACGGCCAGGCATAGGCATTCTCCTGCAACCAGATCTAGTAGAAAAGTTTCATCAGAGATTTAGGGAAGTCGTTTACTTGTAGATATTTTGGTTCAGAGATTTACATGATGTTACTCAATTTATAATGAATGAAAAGTTCTGTGTGCCATTAAACTGCTAGATATAAAAACAATGTTTGTGGTTTACAGATGGGTATGATCCGGCACAGATAATGGATGGACACCTGACGCCAGAGTACATCGACGAGAATGGAGTGTATGGGTCAGTACTTGGTAGTCTTGCTTTCTTTAGCTTTATTTTATGGTCATATGAAATTTGACCATAAATTTTCATTAATAAGAAATGGCAAATGGTTATTGAACCATAATTCCATTTATTTACAGTATTTACGGTAATACAGCGTGTATGGTCGATATATTGCTAGTTTGAATTCTATACCAGCAATATTTATATGTCATTTACTTGTTTGACAAACATTTTCCCCTCACAAAGAGATAGAGTTTATTAATTTTTTTATTTTACATTTAAATGATTAATGAACTCCTTATCTTAGAGGTTCTTGTAGTAAAAAACGGAAATATTTTGTTGCAGATATGCTAACGAATATGAGCCCTATGCCCGCCCTGACTCCAACATGGGCTTTGTGAATGGGGTTGGAGGGTACAGAGGAATGGACGAGTATGGACAGCCCGTGGACCAGTACGGGCGACCCATCCAGCTAGACAAGTATGACGACTACCCACAGAACTGCCACTACGGCCCGCCCGAATTGGCGGAGGATGATGAGGATTACGGATATGACTTCCATCAGGGCATGAGATAGCCCTCTTGCGAAAAAACCGTAAATTAAAAAAAACATAATGTAGTCACTAATCTAATCACTGAACTCTGAACTTAAGAATTGTCATCAGTATAGACGTAGATCTACTGTTTTTCAACTCCATGCTATTTTATACATGGTAATTTAGGTAATATCAGGATTGCGGATAAGTGTGTGAAAAGTGTCAGGGCATGAGAAGCTATTGGAAATGTTGTAACATACACGAAACTTAAGAATTATAAGCAATATAGAAATTTCATCTGTGTGTAGTTTCAAAGATCCTGACAACATAGCTCTCGTCACGTACTTACGTACTCTAAATCTTGTTCTGATAATTTGTCATCAATATAAACATGCAATTTTTCAACTCAATGCTTTGTCAAACATTTAAAAATACCCGGAACTAAACAATTGTCGTCAATACAGACATGTAATTTTAAATCTCAATGCTTGGTCAAATATAGTAACTGTATGCATCAGGCCTTGAGAAACGTTGTAATGTCTGAACTCTGAACTGAGAAGTGTGATCAATATGATCCCTATTTTTAGTCAACTCCATGTTATTTAAAACATTGCAACTTACTGTGACTGAATTAAACTCTGAACTGAAGAATTTTCATCAATACAGACAGTCTTCATTCTCCCATAGTGTGTGAGAAATACCGGGGCATGCGGCAGATATGGAACAAGTCTGAACTAAGAAATCTCATGGATATAGGCATTGTACATGTTATTTTTCATCTGCAAGCAATTTTAAAGATTGTAACTTACACAGAACTGCTGGGCATCAGAGCTGTTGATATGCATATGCATTTTTTTAGTGATGTAGAAATGTTATTTTTCCATCCTCATGCTGTTTCAAACATACAGTAAAGGGCAGAAAAAATTAAACAAATTTGTAATTTCGTAAAGCAAGGCCAGTGGTGAAACTACACATAGTTTCAATACAATTTACCTGACATTTTTGGAGCTGAATTTTGGTGGTAAAAAGACAACTGAAAATCAAAATTTTCGAAAAAATACATGGACTGAACTTTCTAATTAGAAAGTAAACACTACATATTTGTTTAAGATTATAGTATAGATTTCTGTCAACACAAAATAGTGTGACATTTACTGAATATTTGATTGTGCATGGAAACTATATCAACATGTTTGTGCACATAAAGTAGAAAAATGTCGTAAAAAGTACATGTTCCCCAACATTAAAGGTTCCTGCACCAGTCTGTAGTTTTCAAATTCCACGAGCCCAGAAAATATCATTGTTACAAAAAAAGCCAATAGAAATACAGGAAGGATTTTGAAGGCACCCAGTTAGGTCCAGAGAAAAAGTACAGTGTATTTCCAGCTGTCCCAAATAAAGATTTTGTTTCGTTCTTTCTGCCACTTACTGTAAATACCCTGAGCTAAAGAATTATCATCAATATAGACATTATGATTGAAAAGTATCAAGTACTGCATGGCAAGTAACAATACATCTAAATTAGTGTACACAAATCTATAATGTGTGAGTTATTATACTTTGACTATTATTAATATTACATCTATTGTAATTATTTAAATTGGAAGCATCTTAATAACAATAATTGATTGTTGTTGAAACTTTTCTAGTTCCAAGCGTGCTGTCTTTAAGTTGAATCTCTAAGACTATGTTGTTATATTTATCATACTTTTACTGCCTTGGTATATCACAGACTTTTGAAAATACTTCCGTCGGTATTCCATTGTATTTCCATTGTGAAATTTGCAGCTTTTGTTTTTTATGATAAGCTGTTCTTTTATCAGTTTCATTCTCACATCTAGTGCTTATTCCGTCCATGTGCATATTTCTTGTATTATTTATTTTACATTATTAATGTATCAATGATATGTGTAAGTTTTACACTTGCTGATTAGTTTGTAATTTATTGAAATAAACGTGAAATGTAGAATTGTAGTGTTTCATTAAAATCTGAAAAAGAGGTCCAAAATGGCCTTATATTGCTCACCTGAATAGCCTGAGCTAATAAATTCATTGATTATTTTCAGCATAAACTTCAGAAGACAGTAACGCTGTGACGATAATGGTGTATCAATGATGAAAGAGGTGTTGTTGTTTTAGGATTAAGTAACTATAGTCTTACTGATAATAGTCAAGGTAATGATGATGACATATACAGTTCGCAATGATGTAAAGGATATGGTGTCCGCCTTGCGATCCGGTGCTCGTGAATTGGATCCCTACTTGGGGAGCGTTCCAATGATATTTCTAAAAAAACACTAAGTACTGGTTCTACCCAGTAAACGGACTTGAGAGTGTCTCAACAAGCCTCTGGCTTTCGACACAATCGAGCTAAAATAAATAATTTTAAACTTAAACTAATGATGACGAGGATGATGATTGTGATGATGATAATGGTGGTGGTGGTGATGATGGTGAGTGCTATGTTATGTGAGTATTATGAATGAAGGGATTATGAGGGTGGTGGGGTGGCAATGATGGGTTTGACAACAATCGTGGTCATAACGATGTACTATATAAAACCATTTAAGTCTTTCTTACAAGTAGCGATGTCTGGAAAACTCAATTCTTTAGTAGTAAATTTAAGATGAAAACATTGAAATTGTCGAGAGAACATTAGTTAAAACGATCTACTGTGGGGATGGAACAGAACACAGGTCGCCCGACATAGAACTCTGCAACACACCACCAACAACTCCCATATTTGCATAATGGCCTGTTTTATTATTGCAACATACAGAAAGTTATCAATGGACCACGTCTCAGCCGATGAGCGCGGCTGCATGGCTGTGATGTGCCGGAATGACGCATTCTCCCGTTACCAATGTGACGTCATCCAAAGCTAGGTACCCGGATGGCCCTGCGCCTATCACGCCTTCAAGTAACACCTGGGAAAATAAAGGTGTACATGCAATAATATGCTTTTAAAATCTTACGCCAAGGCTATCCTGCAAGATCTGGGATGGCACACTTAGTTTTAATCTAGACGATCCAGTTTCGATTCCCAAACGGCACGAATGTGTTTTATTCTTGGAAGCAAACTTCCCCATCTCTCGGGCATGATTTAATACTGGTGACTAAATTCACATTCGACCACGTTGAATCGAACCGGACACTAGATGTTCGATTCTTCTTTTTTTGAAAAACAAAATCACGTATCAATTTTAGTACCCACTTGGGTGAAAGTGATAGATAACAAAGTGTAGTTACGACAGTCTTACATGGAATTTGTTGTTGGATTTCAAAGTGGCGTTGCCTTGATTCCATCCTGTCACATGACCGTTGGCTAGCGACCACACCCGTGATGTATTGTAATCGGTCTGTATATACACGCTTATCTCCCCTACATCGTTGCCGTCCGCGATGTACCAGAACTGAAGGCAGTCGCCGTCTGACGGTGGCAACTCGGCGCTTTTCAGCACTGCTCTGGCACCACTCGGTATCGCTGATGTTTTGTTGAGCATTAAAAAAGACCCTGAAGAAATAAATGCATCTGCTGATGCCATACCAGATTTGAAATAACAGGGGACATTTCCAACAATAATATAAAAGAACTACGGCGTTGCCACAGATGCCTATCATCTGCAAATTAATTAAGTTTTTATCCAAACATAGCAATCGGATATCACCTGTTTAATTGTTAGCCTAGCTTGTACTCAGCAATCGCTGGAGATGGGCCTCGGATATCACCTGTTTAATTGTTAGCCTAGCTTGTACTCAGCAATCGCTGGAGATGGGCCTCGGATATCACCTGTTAAATTGTTAGCCTAGCTTGTACTCAGCAATCGCTGGAGATGGGCCTCGGATATCACCTGTTTAATTGTTAGCCTAGCTTGTACTCAGCAATCGCTGGAGATGGGCCTCGGATATCACCTGTTTAATTGTTAGCCTAGCTTGTACTCAGCAATCGCTGGAGATGGGCCTCGGATATCACCTGTTTAATTGTTAGCCTAGCTTGTACTCAGCAATCGCTGGAGATGGGCCTCGGATATCACCTGTTTAATTGTTAGCCTAGCTTGTACTCAGCAATCGCTGGAGATGGGCCTCGGATATAAGCGGCAAAACTGGAAACGTCTTTTGCAATCGGCTTTTTACTGGATAAACCTCTGACCTACTCTACACAACAGGGCGAACTGAGTGATGTTTGGGATCTATATATGTTGTAGAAATACTTGAGACCGCAGTTAATTGCGAACCGTGTATAACGTACTTGGAACTCTACATCTGAAAAAGAGGCTTCTATTATTTGTCCCAAAAGCTGACGACGTCTGTCAGATTTCTGTAATTTATTTGTCAAAAGAGCGCCCGCGATTTTTTCTCATATGAACTGGCCTCATAATTTTTTAGTTGGGTTACGTGGATACAGGAGATGCCACTTTTCATAGGTAAACTACGATCTTATCGTCCTATGTGAAAACTGATACACTGGACTTCGATATATTGAATGTTTTATGTGAAGTGAAGAGGGGGGTAATAGATTATGGGGTAACGGGGGTCAACCAGCGACCCCTGGGAGGTGAAAGCAATATGCAAACATTAGACCACGGGTCCTCTACTGTCAGTGTGTATAATTTGTAAATTGTTGTTTCCTACACCATGTGCCACAGCACCACTGCCTAATTTACTTTTTGAGACAAATCAAAAGTTGGGACGAATTTTGAATCCTAGCTGCAATTTTTAGTTGTGTTTTCACTGACCTTTGGTGTGGTCTTTCGCTGTGGGGAAAACCGCAGTACCCGGAGAAGCCCAACCTGTCCGGTATGGCGACCACCAACCAAACTCTCGTGCACTTATGTTTGGGCCATTTCCTGTAACTTATATTTTTGAAACTTCAAAAATTACCTCTGCCTGACGTGTGATCAGTAAGATTAAGGGCGGGGTCAGCCGGCTGTGTTGACCAATCGAAATTGTCGGTAATTAGAACGTTTGACCAATGGCATAAAGTTTGATTAGTGAAGTCGCATCTCAGTGTTGCCTCAATATCTGAAGAAAACAAGATTCTGTGTTTGATAAACACACATGCCCCCGGATGGTGCTGAATAGCCCATTTCTTAGTCCAAATTAGGACAAGGTCAAGGTCAAAAGGAGGTTGGTTGATATGGGTGGATTGGGGATAGTCATAAGCAACAACTGTGTAAATATCCGATTGTTGTAGCAAGCGGTGTTGGTGCTAGACAAAACGGTAAAATCTAGTTAACCATGAAACAGCCCATTTGTATTATTCTAAGTGCAAATTATGTCAAGGTCAAAGTGAGGTTGGGTGATATGGGTGGATTGGGAACGGTCATAAGTAACAACTGTGTAAATATCCAAGTGTTGTTGCAAGCGGTGTTGGCGCTAGACGAAACGGTATAATCTAGTTAACCAAGAAACAGCCAATTTGCATTATTCTAAGTGCAAATTATGTCAAGTTCAAGGTCAAGTGAGGTTGGGTGATATAGGTGGATTGGGGACGGTCAAAAGTAACAACTGTGTAAATATCTAAGTGTTGTTGCAAGCGATGTTGGCGCTAGACGAAACGGTAAAATCTAGTTAACCATGAAACAGCCCATTTGAATCATTCGTAGTGCAAATTAGGTCAAGGTCAATGTCAACGTGAGGTTGGGTGATCTAATATCACCCAACCTCACGTTGACCTTGACCTAATTTGCACTAAGAATGATTCAACTGGACTGTTTCTTGGTTAACTAGATAGGAATGGTCATAAGCAACAACAATGTAAGTATCCCAGTGTTGTAGTAAGCGATGTTGGTGCTAGACGAAACGGTAAAATCTACTTAACCTTGTCACGAATGGAAGGATGGAAGGACGGACGGACAGGACAATCACTATATGCCTCCCGCATCAAGATGCCGAGGGCATAAAAATTTATATTTGCACATGTAAAAAGTCGAAACCAAAATTACGCATAAGACATGTTATACACATTTATAGCCTGTTTGCCATGGCACGACATATGGAAATATAGTTACATACAATAATAAAATGTTTGTTGTAAACAACATTTTACCAAAGATTTAGGATTGCTATTTCTCAATACGAATATACATAAAAGTGAAATCTGCACACAATATTTAAAAAAGGATCAACCGAGGCAGTTTTGAGTACGATCGGAATAAACCACGTGGATGTGTATTTGTGATATTGTAAATGTTGTATATAAAGTTGTAGACACAGGTGGAATCACTGGAGGCTACCAAAGCAATGTCTGCAGAAAAAAAATTGAGAGAGAGCACCAACAACTCGATGGAAATGAGGGATATACAAAAATATCGAGTCTTTACGAGCATACGAGTGCCGGTGTACCGGGATAGGCACAAGGGTATCTGGGATACGTCACCATGCACACCCGTGCGTCCAGCTATCATGATGAGATAACATATGAGCTCAATGTATCTGTTACGAAGTAAGGCAATCTAGGCAAACGAGCAAAGAATGTTGGATAGCGAACCGGGGGTCCATAAATGGACTATACAGTTCTCTGTCCAAAGACCGCGAGTTTAATCGGAGTTGACCGACACCTGCACATACGAGTAGAAGCAAGCACCAGCTCCGGGGTTACGAAATCTCGTGCACCTGCCGCAAAAGCCCGAAATTTCGTGCACCTGCCGCCTAAAGAAAGAAATGTCGTCAACCTACCGCCTAATGTACAAAAACTTGTGCACATGTCGCAAAAAGCACAAACTCTGGTGCACCTGTCAAGTAAATGATCAGGAATCAAGAATCTGTCAATAAAATCACAACGATTCGTGCACAGACCGCATAAAGCCTATCGCTTCAGGAATAAAATCTCAGGCGAATGCACCAAAAGCACGAAATCATGAGAATCGTCCGCTTAAACACGACGGAAGCGTCGTGCAACAACTGCCACCTGCACCAGTCGCCAAAGCAAAAGGTTTCGTGCCGCCAGTCAAAAGCATGGAATCGAGGGCAGAGCTCGACTACAGCACAAAATCACGTGCTCCTGATGCTTAAAGCACGGATACTCGTGCATCTGCAACCTAAAGCACGAATGAAGCATCTTGTAAATGCCGCTTAAAGCACCAACTCACCGATACTGGAACACTCCTGCAAAACACACGGTTCTATATTGAATGCGACCCCCCTGCAATCCTCATCATGCACGGTGGAGCACATGCGCAACATGGACATGGAACCAGTCCCGCATGTGACGTCACACGACATGTGAAACCATGACGACCATGCTGAAGATATGATACCACATAGATATTGCTCGCAACTCAACTCAAGATTTTACAATTTGCTACAGGACTTTTTCAGTTACTTCAGATTTACAATTTCATGTCATAGGGATCAATGAGGAAAAAAGAGCTCAAAAGAGGTCCTATGTAAATGTTGGAAAGCTCACAAAAGTTCACCAACTACATTCAGTATCAAATGCAAATTATAGGGGTATTTATAATCTCGACGGGACCAGAACGCTCCTCGGTAAGATTCATTGAAACGTATGTCTGGGCTTTAAGCCTCAGTCACACATTCCCGATTATGGTTCCCGACAGCGTCCCGACTGCGCTACGATACGAATAATAAAAATCGTGAATGTCGCAACGCTGTCGTGACGCCGTCGTGAGCTGTCGGCACGCTGTAGCGACACAGTCGGAAAACGGATCGCATTCGGGAGAATCGGGACGCTGACGGGACCTTGTCGAGACGTTGTCTGAACGCTGTCGGGACATTTTCGATCTTATGATCAATAATTGAATTTTTCAAGCCCCGAATCTCACAATATTGTCCCGATATATTTGATTTCTGAAACGGAAACTGAAACTGGTTTATTTGATTAAACGCCTATTACTATCAATTACATATTCAATGGCGTTTTACAAAAAAAGCTGTAAGTAAATAAAATATATCATAATAGTTCGTAATTATTATAACAGAAAGGCGTGAGCTGCTAAAACAATATAAAACATTCAACGCAAATAAACACGTAAGATAATGAAGACATAAAACACGCATAAAACAAAACACGCACAAAATACGTAAGACATTAAAGACAGTATAAAACTAGAATTGTCACATGAGTGACGGATATACCCCCACAATATGGCCTTGTCACAAAACTATGGCACCCATTCGAAAGAAATGGACAGAGAGAGAATGCTTTAATTCGTGAATGGTCAACAGTGTATTTGGAAAAATTTAATTTCAATAGGAGCCATAACTCTGTCAACATTTAGTGGTTTGTAACCAAAGTTGAACTTGATCCGTATTTTATGATGTTACACATATGAACTAAAAATAATTTAAATATGTGAAGCCTTTTATGAGTTAATGTCCATGTTTTTCGGGAATGTAAGTCAGAAAGGGGCCATAACTGTGTCAAAATTTAGTGGTTTGTAACACCAAAGTCGAACTTGACCTGTATTTTATGATGCTACACATGTGTACCAATAATTATATAAATATGTCAAGCCATTGTCGAGTTATCGGCAGGAAACCATGTTTTTAGGGAATTTATGTCAAATAAAGGGCCATAACTCTGTCAAACTTTAGTGGTTTGTAACCAAAGTCGAACTTGACCCGTATTTTATGATGCTACACATGTATACCAAGAATTATTTTAATTTGTCAAGCCTTTCTTGAGTTATCATCCGGAAACCATGTTTTTAGGGAATTTTTAGTCGAAAAGGGACCATAACTCTGTCAAAATTTCGTGGTTTGTAACCAACATCGAACTTGACCTGTATTCTATGATGTTACACATGTGTACCAAAAATTATTTGAATATGTCAAGCCTTTCTTGAGTTATCATCCGGAAAACATGTTTTTAGGGAATTTTAAGTCGAAAAGGGGCCATAACTCAACAACATATTAAGTCCTCATTATTAAACATGTACTTAATGTGTCGAGACGTTTGCTTTTCATCGGGATACATAGTATAATGATTTTTATTTTAGTTTCTTCTGTATTTATAAAATGCTCATGAATTATAAAATCTTTAACATGATCATCTGGCAGAACGTTTATGGGAATCTGAATTATATGTTACGTTTATTCATTTTACAACTCTAAACGGGCGGCTTTATTACCAATTCACCAACTAACAATTATGGTTGCGTAAACCCGGCAATAAAATTGCATTGTATTACACAGTTAACCAGGAAGTTGCTGTAAAAAGTGTGACACCGAAGTGTGAACGTCTTAAATGTGCGTAGTCAATGTTTAAAAACATTTCAGCTTTGATTTCGATAAATTCGGTGTACTGATAGAATAGAATAAGAATTGTTCAAGGTCAAGCTTAAATGTTTCTACATGTGAGAATTTGGTTTAAGAAGTTGCATTCTTTATAATAGAAGTGCGGCGTCAATACACATTGTTTCGTCTAAATAAAGTGCCGTGATGCGAGGTAATACCGTGAATTTATCTTCTTTATAGCAGATATATCGATTTGTTTGAAACTGGTTTTCTTTATGCTATAAGAGAAAAACTTATATGGGAGTATTTGTGGATTACTTAATTTGTGATTGTATGACTGTGTTTGTGTACATATCTGTTATATACAAAAGTTATAACGCACCAAATGGAAATAAATGGAAATTGTTGTATTTTCTTTATTCATAAAAAATTCAGGTTGAAATGTCAGCTATGATTATTATATTTAAACATGCATGTGTTCATACGAAAAAAATGGGGAAAAATACAAGCGAATGTCGTGTTTACCATGGCGCATCTGAAATTATTATGAATAAAGATAATACAATAATTTCCATTGGTTTGTTATAACTGTTTTTGAGTGTAAGTGTAGTTTCCTTTGGAAAATGCTCGTTTCGGATGCACTGTTTTAAATCATGTTACAGTTTGCAGCAAAAATATGGTTGCTTCAAAGTAAAAGTGACAACAAAAGCATCAAGTTATAGTGAACAGTAACGATTATCATAAAAAAGATATAGTTAGTTACTTGGGTTTATTATTTATCGTGAATTGCATTACGAATGTTCATAAATTACTTGTAAAAGAAAATAGTTAGTTTCCAACATCCATCCAACTAATGCACATAAATAAATCATGTTTGCTTCTGAGAACGTGCTTTGTTGACAGAACAGATACCTAGATGTAATTGTTGTATTTTCTTATTCGATGCATTAGTTTAATTTATAAGTTGGGGTTAGAAATTGGTTCAATCAAGCGTAAATGTATTGTTTTCGATAATTAAACAAAGAAAGATAACGGTCCTTTGAAGTAAAGTAGATCTAATAGTGAAATGATTCCAGATGTAAACTGTATATAGCTGCGCTCTTTAATTAATGTCAATTTTGTGTTAACTAGGCATTATTTCAATGAAGAAAGGAAACATAAACATATTTGGCATGTGCGTTTTTACCTAACGAAATTGGTCTACAAATAGGCAAGCTGGTGTTTAATTCTTACACATAGTGCCTATTGTATTTACTATATGTGTACAAATAGTTCAACGTACACACATGCTTTCTTTATTATTATTATGTAATAAAACCTTGTATACTGAGGTTACGTTAATATGTACCTATATATGAAACTTCCGCTGCATCACCCTGTTACACCACTCACCGTAGTTTAAAACATTTTGAAGGACACCATTACGTACAACATGATTTAAATATACTTCTTTTAAGAAGCAACCCCGCTTATTGTTTTATTTAAAAGTGAGTATCTACTTCCATGTTTATTCGATATTTTTGGCCTGTTAATGAAAACGGTTATAACTGTTTTGTAGAGATATGTCTAGTTTGCGGCGTTTTGATTAATATATAATGAACATCTTTTTTATGTAAATACTTTGTAGAAAATCTTTGAAAGATATTTATTACTCATTGGCAATTTAAGATAACAGAAAGTACTGGGCGCATTGTATTTTTAGCAACTTTTGCGGAAAACAAAATAGGGCAACAGTATATTAATATTGACTTCCTCGAGGGTGACAGTGCGTCTTGTCAACCCGAGGCAACACTGTCGACACAGGCTTTAGCCGAGGTCGACAGTGTTTGTCGAGGGTTGAGGAGACGCACTGTCATCCTCAAGGAAGTCAATATTTATTTTATTATACCGAACAAAATCATATAAAGACTTTAAATTAAGCTAAATCCCATATCATTTGCGTACCGGTCGACATAGCGGTAGCGGACGACATTGCCGGGCGACAGCAAATTGTTGCCCGCTGCAGTTTATATGCATTATATAGAGAAATAATCAAGTGAGGTATACTAATTACAAATATTATACTAAAACCCAGGTGCAAACGCTTAACTGGTTCCCAAAACGCATATCGAATAACTGTTTGATTACCTAACTTATATGTGCATGTATTACCTAGTCTACGAGAACCATCCTGAAACAACTACAGCAGTATTTACAGATATACCCGAGACTTCTGAAACTATAATACAGTCAACACCTACCTGGAGTACAACATCGTTCACTTTACGTAAATAAATATTATTCGTTTATAATATGTAAGGTCTATTAAATTACTTGGTATTGTTCTAGTTTATAAAATAAAATATATATGTCTTTCGGCCTGGTCTGTTGGGCAACTGACGTAAAAGCAAAAAGAATGCTAATAGAGTTCATGAGTGTCAGGTTAATGTGTCCGCTCTATATCTATACTTATTGACGACTATGTTACAAACACTAAGTGAAAGTAGTTCATACAAAACTACGTGAATATTCAAATAAATCGGATGTGTAATGTACGTTGCCCCTAAAGTGACAGGATACACTGTTTTATTATCTCGTAATTACGAAATGTATGTCGTAGAAACGCAATATCATTTCGTAAAAACGTATTACTATTTCGTAAAAACGTATTACTATTTCGAAAAAAACGTATTACTATTTCGTAATTATGGTGGTATATAACTTCCTTACGATAACTACTTTAGGTTCGCGAAAATTGTCGTGTTACCACTTAAGTTTCGTGTTATTTATCTTATATTTTAATAGCGTTTGCGATAGACATTTATTTGCTCAATTAAAAAGGCCTGAAAGTGCCAAAAACTGACATCAGAATTTCAATTAATAAAAATTATATCACACATATTAACTAGTTAAAGTTTGCGTTGTAAGATGCCGGTAATTATTATGATAATATTCGTGTTAGATAACTGGTAATACAAATTGGTTTTCGAATACATTTGCGATTCATGAAAATCAAGTTGAATCACGAATATTAACGTGTTATTATTTGCGTTGTATAGACTATTATCGTGATTATATTCGCGTTGTCAGATAATAATTGTGATAATATTCGTGTTAGTAAGATAATTCGGAAGACCTTGCGCACAAATTAAGTGGTAACGCGAATATTATCTGGTTAAGATTCGCGTTGTACGATAATTATCATGATAATATTCGTGTTAGTAAGATAATGAGGAAGACTTCGCGCACAAATTAAGTGGTATTATTAACTAGATAAGATTCGCGTTGTACGTCAATTATCATGATAGTATTTAGGTTAGCAAGAAAAAGCAGGAAGACGTCACGCTCAAATTAAGTGGTATTGCGAATATTAACTATTTAAGATTCGCGTTGTACGATAATTATCATGATAATATTCGTGTTAGTAAGATATCTAGGAAGACCACGCAGCCCCAAGAAAATGTATCTAATGTAAGTTCTGGGCATTTTAGGCTATTTAGTAAAATAATAAAATATTTTGCAGAAAAATATTCGCAAACGCGATCTTAATATCCAGATAAATATCATAATAAATAAGTGGTAACACGAATCTGTCGGCGAACGCTAAGTAGTTAACACGAATTTGTTCGCGAACCTTAAGTGGTTTTCGTATGGCAGTTTTATACCACCATATACACGTAATAATATTACTTTTGCACAAAATAGTTTTGCGTTTATACGAATTAACATTACGTTTTAACGAAATATTATTACGTTTTAACGAAATAATATTACGTTTTACGAAATAAAATTACGTTTTTACGAAATAATATTACGTTTTAACGAAATACATTTCGATAATACGAAGTAACATAACGTTAATACGAATTAAATTTACGTTTAAACGAAATAATATTACGTGTATACGAAATAACATTACGTTCATACGAATTAATAGTACGTTTATACGGATTAATATTACGTCTATACGAATTAACACTACGTTTATACGAAATAAAAAACACGTTATGGTTATTTTAACAAAAGATAAAACCATGCTTCAAGGTGTTTTTTAAGAACAAGTAAGTTGTTAATTCAGCGCAGTTGCAATAAAGCGTGAACGTGAAAGGTTGTACCGTTTGTAACTAAAAAGACAGCTGAAGATGAATTCTGTGTCGTTTTGTAGATCAAAATCGTTGTGGGTAAAACCATTAAGGATTTCGCGTTAATAGAATGTGATTATGTAAGTGATTAAAAAACGGTGTGCTCATATGCCAGTTGTGCACTACAAATCATTATCTAAATACGGATATATGCTTATTGGACATTGTAATCAATTCTGTATAACATTTAGAGGTACGTTTAGTTTATTTTATTGCGTGTAATATCAAACGTGATTTGATTATCAGTTATTGCAAATCAACTAAAGCAAAGTTACTTACTTAACGGACACTAAAACATAACACTTTATATCAACTGTCAATAATAGTATAGATGCTGAGTTGTTTTTTTAACGTATTAAACACACAAATTATAAAAATTAAAATGTGTGTGTTTTACTACTTGCTAAAGCTGCTTTCGACTTTATTCATATTAAACAAATTTAAAGCCACCATGTTTTAAACGTCAGTGCCATTGTGCTTCTTATCAAATAATGCCTTTTTTTTATTGCAGATTAAAACAGCATGATGCAAAGCTTGGTGTACATTACGTATTTGGCACAATTGTACTTTCTCTTCCATTGTAAGTGTGATATTTATGTAAATCCAATATACATCTTTTGATACAATTCGCACACGCGATATATCATAAAAATTCAAACCATATAAATCATTTGAATTTTGTTTACTAATCTCAAGTTATTTCACGTAATTGTTTGTATTTCAGTGAAATTCCAAGTAAATGCATGTGAGCCTGGCTATTTTGGAGATCCATGCCAACGATGCTTTATGGAAGGCTGCACATGCGCTAATCAAAATTCATGTTTTAGTTGTCTAGACGGTTATTACAAGAATATATATTTTTTGTGTTCTCCGTGTCCGGTCAACTGTTTAACATGTTCAAATGGAACGGCATGCCAAACCTGTAAGACAGGATACACGGGCAGATTATGTGAAAACACGATATTTTGCGCATCTAACAACTGCAAATGCACAACTCAGAACACGTGCGATGAGTGTAAGGACGGATATTATAACGTTTTTAACAATTGCAGTAACCAGTGCAATCCAAACTGTTCAAAATGTTCGGATGGTATGGCGTGTTCCACATGCAAACCGGGCAGGTATGGAACGTTATGTGAAATGATGTGCTCTCTAGGATGTTATGGGGGGTCATGTAATAAAGTAGATGGGACATGTAACTGTGATGCAAACTTTGCTGATTCTAAATGTGAATACTGTATACCGGGGAATTATGGTACGTCATGTAAAATGATATGCGCTCAAGGATGTATTAGTGTAGCATGTAATAGAATGGATGGGGTATGTAGCTGCTCTGCAAACTTTGCTGGACCCAAATGCGACCAGTGTGTTCCTGGAAGATATGGTACTTCCTGTGATAAACAGTGTTCAATAGGCTGCAGTGCCGGAGTGTGTAACATATTAGATGGCACTTGTACGTGTTTGGCCAATTTTGCCGGGGATGAATGTGAATCATGTGTTTTCCGTAGATATGGACCTTCGTGTAGTAGCATTTGTTCACAAGGATGTGATAGCAATGGATGTAACAGAACTGATGGAACATGCACCTGTGTGATTAATTTTACCGGAGTCAAATGTGATGAATGTGTAACTGGTAAGTACGGGACATCTTGCAACGAATCATGCTCAGTCGGATGCGATACCAATGTCTGTAATCAGAACGATGGAACATGCACTTGTCTGGCAGACTTTGACGGGCCAACGTGTGAACAAAGTAAATATAACTGCAGCACAATGTACACGATTACATGCAGTGAAAACTGTTTAGCCTGTAATCAGACCAACGGATGGTGCTTATCATGTCAATCAAAGCGCAAGTTCGGCTTTACGTGCGATTTTGAATGCAGCAAACATTGCCTCAACCAGTCATGTTCTATAAACGGCGATTGCGATCTAGGATGTGCTACAAATTTCTATGGTAAGAAGTGCGACAGTCCATGTCCAGACAACTGTGTTGGCATCGAGATGGGCTCACGGTGTTCGCAGGAGAACGGCGTATGTATTTATGGATGCAGAGATGGAACCACAGGGAATAATTGCGGACAGGGTTGGTATTGTTTAACAACCACAATTCACAATCATGTAAACATCGATCTTTTGAGTTGGGCCGGACTTATTCCTGATGAATCTGATCAAAAGTTATTGTGGATAGAAGTGATTTTGCAGAGGTTGTCTGCAATCTGAATTTTTAAAGAAAAATCTTCGAGCTTATTTTCGTTTTTGCTGTAAAGATATTTATAAATAGATAACTTGTTTAAATCTTGAACATGTGGTGAAAGTATTTTAAATTAAGTTATATTATTGTCGCATACAGTGTCAAGTCTTATGAACAGTGACTCTAGTGGTCAAACTGCTGGAATTGTTGGTGGAATTGCAGCCCTTGTTGTTTTGGGAATTGCTCTGGTTGGAGTTTTCATATACATTCGAAAAAGGTATAGTACAACATTAGTTATAGTACAATAAACGGTATATTTCACACTTCCTTACTTCTGATGATAACATAGCAATAACATGGGGTTATTTATATTCGTGTTTTTGAAAAGCCATACTAACCATTAATCATGGCATTTCTTTGTAGTCGCTATAAACAGGGCCAATCATCGCACTATGAAACGACCCAGGGGCGTATTAACGAAGCTACAGACTTCCATTTATATGATGGACTCAACGAAAACGAAAACGGTAATGTTATTGTGTATTCCATAGCTTGAACGTTAAGATCATCATCAATGCAAAAGCATATGTATCATTGTCTTGAAGACGCTTAATTATTTCAAATTTCGGGAAAAGTCGAATTAAAATAAGCCAACAACCTTACTTTTTGCTTTTTCATGTTGTTGACGTAAAAGAAATAAATATTTTTATATTATTGCAGATTCATCGCATCAAAGGTATTATAACACTTCTGTAGATATCATCACCACTCCACAATATACAATAAGTCCAGACTACCAAAACTCTACTCAGAGCAGCCGTCACTAATGGTTAATTTACGTGAAAGTTATTTTGTCGCGAACTAGGCAATAGGAATGTTATAGAACTGCTGCATGGCATGAACCTATATACTCATTATGAAATGAAGTACGAGCTTATATGTTATTCTTCCCACTCTTACATGTAACTGAAATACTGAAAAATTCTCTCCAAGCGTTATCAGATCCATTCTGCTAGTGTATCAAACTGCAATTAAAACGAGTTACCAATATTATAGGTATTATCTAGAATTAATAGCTAACATACGCCTTTGTGTTTATATAATTTACGTTTGTAGAATATATATATTTTGTCATTTGTTCTCAATAATCATGCGAAATGAACATGTTACCAAGCTTATCTTCAGTACTTAAATAGAATGGCAGTTCGTTTATTATATCTTGGATATAGTGATTCAGATGTATGTCATATATTTTGATAAATGCATTGTGTATATTTGTTTTTAACTGTTTATAGTGTACCATATTGTATATTAATATTTTAGCATCCTTGATTTCTTATTCTTCTGACGCGATTTCCTACATTTGTAATATGTATTATGTATGCTTAGAAATTCGTAAACAACCTTATTATCTTACTATTCTTCAAATAAAATTTATAAATACTGGATATGAAATATATTATAAATATTTCGAGAACGACTCGTGCTCGTATAGCACTTTTGGATGTACATACAATATTCTATCATCTAAGTAAGTGAGCCAAAAATTATATAATAATATTACATATTATCATATGTTTGCCTTATGTCTTATCATAACATTGCTTTAAACACTTTTACTGTTTAAAAATGTTTACAAATCTAAAATTTGGTCAAAAATTACAACAATTGCTGAGTAAGTGTCGAATGATAAATCCCGTTCCCAAACTGATTAATGTAAATGACTGGCAACCTAATCTGCTTGTGTACCCTTGAATATACAACAGGTGCACACATTGTTTTCTTTTAATATTTTGATCTAGTTTAAATTTTGTAATCTGTAGTCTTCCTTATAGGTGACTGGTTTGTATAATTTAAAATATTGTATGCAGTTAATCAAACTTGGTTTATGTAAAACATCACTTGAATTGGTTTTTGTGTGTTTTGTTTTCTAAGTATATAAAATAAAAGTATGGTTTACAAATACCTGGCTAACTGATGGTATACATGTGCAAATCTACCAGCAGTGCAATTTCTGAAGACATGCAATCAGATTAAACTTCACCCACGTTTTTTAAAATTAAATCATATGTTTGAATGAAGTGTCAAATAATGTTGTTGATATAGTAACAACAGCTTGAAAGGAACTGATCAACAGCAAATGGCGGTCTTCAGTCCTTTATATCTTGTGTGTTGATACAGGGTTCAGACTTTTAAGAATTTCAGATTATAATTTTCTTTTTTATTCATTAGCATTCTGTAGGCAGTTAATCCATTCTTTGAATGTGGAAACATTTGTTAATTCTGTATTTAAACAATACTGTCATGTAAATCCTGATTTTATGCTGATGACGCCATGCATAACACAATACTTTATGACAAGTTTTTCAAAACACACGTGGCTATTTGACAAAACATCACTCATCAGCTGTTCCCCACCTATTAACATTGTCAGACCCACAGCAAGTAACATTTCGGCGAAGATCAATTGTGCATGCACAATTTCGAATACGTTAAAATCGCAAGCCACATTAGGGTTTTGTTGCTAGCCAGTTTAATCGAAACACGGAATTTAATAAAACCTTCTTTTAGCTACTGTACTATGTAGCATTTGACATGTTTATTAAATTTGTATCGAAGCATGTGGCGATAATTTATCTTGTTGCGCGGTGTTTTGGGTGGAGTTGTTCGTGACTAATTTATGTTGCGGAAACATCACGAACACATTCTACATGAATATTACTACGCAAGATTACAATTCAGTAAATTAAATGCATTTGGATTATTGATTTAAATAATTAAACATTAACATTTTGTTTTCTTAATGCAAAACATGAAATATGTAAATATGGTAGGATAAACAGAATATTAGGTTAGGTTAGGTTTAGATTAGGTTTATCTGACTCGTCTCCGAAAGGTTTACACGGCTCGGCAAGCGTCGCCGTGTAAACCTTTCTTCAACTCGTCGGATAAATTCAAGTAAACAAAGACACTAACCAAAAATTTTCTATGTCTTTAGTCTTCTTTTTGTACCCCTCGTCTACTACTACTTCTTCTACTACGTCTAACATGTGATTAATTCTGAGCTAAGTGTGAGGTTCGGCATGCCTTTAAACCCGTTTACCCCCCCCCCCCCCCCCCCAATGCTATGCATTGACCGTTCTAAGGTGGTGGTGACCCCAGTTTTAATCATTTTTATGTTTTGTGGTGTGCTGTATGTACTGTATGTATTGTCCTGTATTGTTATTGGTCAATTTGTGTAAAGTTAAGTTATATGTAACGAGTTAAATGCGGAACGCGGTTGTAATTTGAAGCATTCTCAAAGATGTTGTGAAGAGAAAGGAATACGGAAGATTTGTTAGCCGTCTTTATGTTTTACACCTGCCCAAACTAAACACACACATTGTATTGGTGAATACATCGCATACATTTAAGTCAAGATACAGATCTATTTAACAATGTTTTGTTAAGAACGCAAAATATTTTAAAGCGTGCTGAAAAGCAATTACGAATATCGCTTACCCGAAATACAATCGCGCATTGTATTAGGTAAACAAACGTACGGCAATACATTAGTCAACAAAAAAAAGTTTAAGCTTTTAATGATTTGTTTCTTATGCACAACATTCTGAAAGCCACTAACATGTGCCTCTCTAGAATACGGAGTTTGCTCGCCGTCATCTAACCCAATGCAATAGCATTTTGTTTCACCTCATCATGAGTGCTTTGGTGAAATAGCATTGATTGCATGGCATATTTTGTTTCAATCATGTGAAATAAAGCTATAAAATAATGAAAACCTTATTATTGTTTCGAAAGATAGGGCATTTATTATCAGGTTTATTCGAATTATCGCATAGGGTCTTATGAAATTATTTGAGCTGTGTGACCTAGTCGACAGAATGTTTGATATTTTTGTACAAATTGCACGCGCATCTTCATTAACAAATTGTACTCATTAATCAATACATTATTGACTCGACTGTAGGTTTCGTGCTAATCGATGTCTTAATCAAGACGTGTAAATACTTCAAAATGCACATAGGTCTTTTTTAATTTGGAAACGTACCGATATATATACATGCACGTATATGTATCTGCAAACTTGAGCAAACTCCCTCAATTGATATTAAACTATTAATCAACTTTACAATATTACGCACAATATCAGTGAAAAATGCACGTCTTATATAAGTAAGCACGAGTACATAAAAACAATCAACTGTTCCTGTATCAATTCAATTTTTCCTGTATGGGATATGAGCATTTTGATTGGCCTGTATGAAATTTTGATTCCTGTATGAGATTTAGCGCTTTTGATTGTCAGTTGAACTGTCATATATGAAATTGGAAATACGGAAGGCTTTTTTTCCAGAAACAAAATGACGCCATCGTGAAATAAATAAGACAAAACAAAAACTGTCATATTAAACCTTAGACGGGTTAGGAATTTTAGTCAAAAATGTAAAGTTGATTAATAAAATACTAATAAAATAAAATAAGTGATTTCATAAAAGCACTGTTATTTGTCCTCTGTCAGCGGAATTGGCAGGGTCAATTCAGCAGAACTCGGTCAAATAACAGAGGGGAACGATGTAAACGTCGAAATGATTGATAAATTTACTGTGCGTAGCATTAATGCATTATGTACTACAATAAGTATGCGCAGAAACGCATCAGACATTCAATATATTAAGTCATTCAATATATTAAGTCATTCAATATATTAAGACATTCAGTATATTAAGACATTCAATATATTAAGACATTCAATATATTAAGACATTCAATATATTAAGACATTCAATATATTAAGACATTCAATATATTAAGACATTCAATATATTAAGACATTCAATATATTAAGACATTCAATATATTAAGACATTCGATATATTAAGACATTCAATATATTAAGACATTCAATATATTAAGACATTCGATATATTAAGACATTCGATATATTAAGACATTCGATATATTAAGACATTCAATATATTAAGACATTCAATATATTAAGACATTCAATATATTAAGACATTCAATATATTAAGACATTCAATATATTAAGACATTCAATATATTAAGACATTCAATATATTAAGACATTCAATATATTAAGACATTCAATATATTAAGACATTCAATATATTAAGACATTCAATATATTAAGACATTCAATATATTAAGACATTCAATATATTAAGACATTCAATATATTAAGACATTCAATATATTAAGACATTCAATATATTAAGACATTCAATATATTAAGACATTCAATATATTAAGACATTCAATATATTAAGACATTCAATATATTAAGACATTCAATATATTAAGACATTCAATATATTAAGACATTCAATATATTAAGACATTCAATATATTAAGACATTCAATATATTAAGACATTCAATATATTAAGACATTCAATATATTAAGACATTCAATATATTAAGACATTCAATATATTAAGACATTCAATATATTAAGACATTCAATATATTAAGACATTCAATATATTAAGACATTCAATATATTAAGACATTCAATATATTAAGACATTCAATATATTAAGACATTCAATATATTAAGTCCTTATTATATAAAGTGTGCTTACTGTGCCTTGACGCTTGCTTTTCATCGGAATACATAGTATAATAATGCTTTTCATCGGAATACATAGTATAATAATGTTTTTTTCAGTAGCTTCAGTATTTATAAAATGCTAATGCATAAGATAAACTTTAAGATGATCATACTGCAGAAAGTTTATGGGAATGTGAATTATTTACTTCGGTTATTCTTTGTACACGTCTAAACGGGCGGCATTGTTACCAATTAACAGTTATGGTTTCATCTTTCCGATGTAATGGCGTGTCACCTAACATTAAAATGGCATTATTTTATGATTGTATCGCTTTATATGAAAGCCATGACTCTATAGCGTAACACATCACACACACATAACACCGTGAAAAGCTTATTATCCGCTCATTATCTTTATTTCTATATTAAAGCATTTTACATGCGCTGTTTTAAAGATTTACAACATATCCTTTGTTGTGAGTTCTTTGCTTTACATAGAGTACGTACATGTACGAATGATTAATGTTATTTACTCCTGTGAAATAAAATGTGTCGAATAAATATACTAACGGAGATGTTAGCTACGTCATGTAAACAATAAGTTACGTGATTCAACATAATGTAATGCAGTTGTGCAATCTCCTAGCAGAGTAGTCGTTCGTTGCACTCACCATACACCTCTGCAATGGGCTCATTGACAAGAATCTTGACACATCGGAAAAAGGTATTAAAGGCTAATTAAAGCTGATTTTTTGGACCACAAGGATAGAAATGAAGATTAAATGGTTTTTTAATTATCATAAAAGGGGGAAAATATGGTTTGAGAGTTGCAGATGCAGATGTGACCAAACATTTAAAATTAACGTTACAAAAGCATAAATATACGTTCCAATTAAACGTGCTTTTAGACGGCCATGTTGATTACTCGGGGCAAATGTCTCACTTAAAAATCACGCGGTGCCGAATACGTTCTCCCCCCCCCCCCCCCCTGCTATAACTTAAAATAAAAACAGAATATTTGCTTCACTTATACCAGAGGGATTTTAGCAAACTGATTAACAGGTACGTTAATTAATCTTCACTTTGCATTCTATCTATCATGCTTTACGAGTATAATTATATATATTGCAACCCCAACAGATCTCCAACATAGGCTATATGTGGCGCGTCGTGTGAAAACCGGACTGAATGCATCTGCGTAAAGTGTCGTCCCGGATTAGCCTGTGCAGTCCGCACAGGCTAATCCAGGATGGCACTTTCCGCCTACAGTGGATTTATGTTTAGAAGAGACTTCCTTGAAACAGAAAATACCATACAAGCGGAAAGTGCCGTCCCGGATTAGCCTGTGCGGAGTGCACAGGCTAATCCGGGACGACACTTTACGCACATGCATTAAGACCGGTTTTCTCACGACGCGCCCCATATCTTTTACAAAATTACTGTCATACGTGGGGACTTGAAGTAAACCCGGACAAAAGTAAAGTTTTTGTATTCAGAAAACGGGTCCTTTAAAGATTGATGAAAAGTGGTTTTACAATAACATCCCATTAGAAACTGTAGACAAATTTCAACTATTTAGGAACTGTTTTTAACTATACAGGTAGCTTCATACTTAATTGTGAAACAATTTCTGGTAAAGGACTAAAGGCTCTAAATACCCTTACGAACAATATCAAAACAGCCCTTCTAAAACCTAGTACCATATGTCAATTATTTGACGCATTTGTAGGATCAGTTTTGAGCTACGGTTGTGAAGTATGGGGTTTTGGCAAATCTGCAAAAGTAGAGAGAATTCATTTAAAATTGTGTAAAAACCTTCTTAAAGTAAAACAAACTACATGTTCAATGGCTATTTACGGAGAACTTGGCCGATATCCACTGTATATCACTGGATTATTAAGAAGTTATACCAAGCACTGTTAGATGATTGCATTAAAGGTAAATCTAACTGGTTAACCAATGTTAAATCTCTTTTAGATAGCAGTGGTTTCTCATATGTTTGGGTTGCCCCCTATTTAGTTAATACGAATACTTTCCATCTGTATTTTAAACAACGACTGTTAGATCAATACAAACAGACGTGGTATACTGCTGTTAATAACAGTCGATTTTTGTGCACTTAATAAGCTGTTCAAAATTGATTTTGACTTTGAATATTATCTTGATAAAGTACCATTAAGATATCGTACTGCATTATCTAAACTGAGAGTTTCATCTCACCAATTAAAAATAGAAACAGGCCGACACGGCAATAACAGAATCGAACTATGTAACAGAAATTGCACTTTTTGCAATAAAATTGATTTGGAAGACGAATATCATTTTATATGCATTTGTCCTCAGTCTAGTGACATTCGGAAGACATCTATAAGTAAATATTACTATACTAAACCTAGTGTGGTCAAATTTATTAGCCTATTTAAATCAAACAATTATACAACAGTATTGCATTTGTGTAAATATACATACCATGCTTTTAACAGACGAAAAAAGGTATGATTAATACTGTAGAATAGTTGCAATAATTTTTTGTTCTCTACAGTTGCATATATTAGTGTATATATTGTACATACTTAAGCTGTCTCATAGTTTTGTCTTATGTTTTCGTATGAAATCTACAAGTCCCTCCTCTGGGCAAGTACTTTATTAAAACACATTTGTTGTAACTTTCTCTGGATTTTGTTTTTTGCTATGCGAACTAGAAATAATAAATGTTATTTGTTTGATATACATATTAGTATTATAAACTGTGTATATATGTACATATGTTAGAAGGTGTCATGTGACGATTATTTTATTATTCATTGGAGCATGTTACGAAAAACATGTATATGTTTAAGTAACGAAATAAATATGTTGAATCTTGAATCTTGATATGAATATCATACGTTCTAGATAAAGGTCGCGTTATAAATAATAAACCTTAATAATTACATTTTCTTTTCCCCTTCAGTGCATGTTAATATTGTGGATCTTAGCATTTATATGTGTAGTTATTCAAACAAGTCAATTTAACAATTAAAAACATCACATTTAACAGATCGGTAAATTATAATTAATAAGCTGGGTTGTTGTTGTTGCAAGAAACATTCTGATAGTATTTGTTTTAATATTATTAACGTTTTCAGGTCACACTAGTCACCAATAACAAAAGCAATACAAATTATCGTTTAATCAATCACTGAAATTACTAAAGTCTGCAATAATAAAATTATGTCTCGTTTAAGTAACTAACGTATGTGTTGCATTAGTGTAACCTAATGTCATCAATCGTGTATCAAATTTTGCCACACTCAGTTTTACCAACATTTTGTTTCATGTTTACATGCAAAATCGATAACATAAATACAGTTTAAAAGGTTTGTTAACTAGGAAGTTGGGTGCAGCCAGTAAAAATATTCGTTAATGATTACACTTCCCCCGGCAATCATTCAAAAAAGGCATGAAATTGTATAGCTTTCATTTCGTGTCGCTGTTTATGTATGAAAGAGTTACCTCTCAATTTGTCGTTTGTGAGCATTTTCGTTTTACTATAATCTACACAAATATATATAGTTTTGTACAAATAACATACAACATGACAAAACATTTTTTAAAGTAAAGAATACACTTTGATACAAACGAGGTAAATATCATAAAATATATATAAAATAACAATATAACCAATGGGATTTATTGTAGTATTTTTCTATTATGAATCATCGTAGTGGCGGTAAGCGCTTTAATAATCTCAATTTTAGACTGTTGGCATAAGCCAATAGGATTTAGTAGTGTTTTTCAGGTCGGTCTTGAGGGAACTACTTCTTTGCTCTGCAGGCTACGAGTCAGTAAATCGATAAATTACTGCGCTTCGCTCTCTGAGCAGTGAGGCTTTCTGTTATCGATGCTACTTTCCATGAAAAGATGACAAAAATAGATCTGACTTAAACACTAATAAACAATAGTAATAATCCAGTTAGTCTACATCTAAAAGTAATTCATTTTAATATGTCTATTCACATAGGCAACTGATTTTTAATTCAATCGGTCTTTACCGATCATAGCGCTTGTGATAAAAAGCACTAAACATTGATTCGAACTTACACGGTTCATCGACTATTTTTACCCGTTGTAGATTGACTTGTAAGCAAATAACTCTGTTTGCTTCTTAAATAGTTGCACAAAAATTATTTACCTCCCACGAATTACAAAAAAATGATGATAATGTCGTAGATAAATAGCATTGAATTAACGCGCGATTTACAAGTTTTAATTAGCATAAAACAGTGGCCTGAATCTCCATCTTTAATTAGGTCAAATACCAGCTTATATCAATTTATTTAAGTAGAGTGTATAGGTATGAGTTTCGATACTTGTTTGTAGAAATGATACAAGAGACAGGTGACTTACTTCAATAAATGTTTCTTATGATAAAAATGCTCTCGTAATTAATTTGCTTTTAGTTTCCTTCCTCGTCAACAGTCTGTCTACGTTGTCAGCGTTTTGATGTAATTTTCTGTTGTTCTTGATTAAACTTTTTTCTTTTGCGTTTATTAAAAAAAAAATTCGGGGGGGGGGCGGGTCAGTTTTGGGTTTTGCATTATAGGTATTTTATCAATTATATTAAATTCGCACAATTACATTTTGTTTAATAAGGTTATGTGTATAATGCGTTCATACGTTTATTGTTCTTTACAAAAATCAATATAAAAGCTTGGTTTGTTTTTGTTCCCTTAAAATTCGAACGTGATTCAATGTCTATTGAATGTTTATTAACCAACGCTTTGCATATTTACATACTTGGACATAAATAAAAGATGTTTATACACGCAACCATCATATTAGTATTTGAATAATCATTTCTATTGCAGATCGAAAAGCAGAAAGATGTACAACTGGGTATATATTATTCATTTGACACAAATCAACATTCTATTTAATTGTAAGTTTTACAAATAATAATTCCAATAACGTCTATTTATTGTAAGATATATTGTGTGCTATTAATATATTGTAATTCATCCATCCATAATTTGCTACTGTTATTGGTTACTTGCTGTGCATTACAGTGAATATCCACATATATGCCTGTGATCCTGGATTCTTTCGAGATCATTGCCAAAAATGTTTATTTGATGGTTGCACATGTGTTACTAATGCCCAACAATGTAGAGAATGTTTAGATGGATATTACATGAGTCACTTGTTGTGCTCTCGTTGTCCCGGCAACTGTTTGACCTGCTCAAATGCAGCATTATTTCAAACCTGTAAGACAGCATACACATGCAATACCTGTGAAAATGATTTTAACTGTGTATTTAACAATTGCATATGTTCAACTCCGGACACGTGCGAAGGGTATAAGGACGGATACTATAATCCATCTAACAATTGCGTTGATCAGTGTTATTCGAACGGTGTAACTTGTTCAGGTGTCCATACATGTATATTATGAACACCTGGCAGGTATGATAACTCGTTTGAAATGATGTGCTCTCAATGATGTATTGGTGGATCATGTGATAGAACCAATGGTACGTGTAACCTTGCTGAAAACGTTGCTGCACCTAAATGCGACCAGTGTGTACCAAGAAGGTATGGTAAATTCATGTGAAATGATTTGCTCCAATGGTTGTAGTGATGGTTCATGTAGCAAATTGGATGGGACATGTAACTATGTTGCAAACTTTTTTTTTTATTCATTTTTCAACATACATCTCATACATCTCCATTACACAATGTTAATATATAAAAGTACAAGTTATGCATATATACAATATTAATACACTAAAATCAGTATTTATAATACATTCATTTATGTGTATTTTGCGTAATAAATTGTTCCTAGGAAATATTCATTTCAATGTTTAGTTTTGAGATGATGCTGGATATAAAAAGTGATATACAAAAAAAACTAAAAAGGAAAGAGGATAATAAAAAGTCAAGGTGTTCCCTTTAATAGACATGAGGTGCTTGTTTTCAAAAACTGGAAGACTGCTATGGAAAGGCACAAGTGTTGGCACAAATACACAACAGCTTCCCTAAGGTATGGGAAAAAAAAATAATAAAGAAAAAAAGATAATAACAATTTTATGAAAAGAGGGGGGAAAAAAGATAGAATAGGCAAGATTCACTTCAAAGTATTAGGATGTGCAAATTTTTGCCATTTTTTTAAATGCAGATCAGTTTCTTTTTTTTCAAAAGCGATCTGCTCTTCTAAATGTTTTTTTCATTCTGAGAGCGTTTTTGAAAGTCTCGATATTTGGATTTTCGGCTCTTGATTTAACGCTAAATATATATGACTTCATCAGAATGAGTATATAGTTTATAACTGAATTATTAGCGCCACCTTTTTGTGTTCCAAGGATAATATCTTTTACATTAAGATCAATATGTAATTCTTTACTGCTTAAATAAATTGTGAGGTCCCGCCAGATGGGTTGTACAATATTACATCAAATAAGACATGTGTAATAGTTTCTTTATAACTTGCACAAAATGTACAAAGGTTAGAAGCTGCTAGCTTACATTTATACAGGTATGCATTAGTGGGTAGAATCTTATACTGAAAGTTGCGTAAATTATTATCTATGGTGGCTTTAAATGGTATTAAATGTGTTTTTCCAGTCAATACTTTGATTATAGGAAGTCATTATAATTTCCCATTTCTGTTGCTGTTTGGTTTTAACTTCATTAAAAGTTTGTTGAAGATTATATAAATATTTACACACCGTGTTTGTTTTTTGCACTTTTTCAAGTAATGTGCTGTTGCTAAAATTAAAAAGGTCTGTTTCAGATAGTTTTTGCAAGTTTCTGGTATACTATTAATCAGTGTGTAATATTTAGATAATCGCTTGTAGGTATATCATACATGTTTTTAAATGCTGCAAATGTATAATATGATTTTGTCCTGAAGTCAGATAGATGTTCTAGAAATGTAATGCCCCTATTAAACCAATTTGGGTAAAAAAAGGTATGTTGATTGTTTAGTTGTATTATTGAGTTATTCCATATAATCGTTTTATTTATCTGTCCTGCTTTTTCATTAAATTTAACTTTATTCCTCGATAAAAGAATATCTTTGAGGAATTCATTTTTAAAGTTAGAAACAACATGTTTTTCATGAAGTGGACATTCGAAAACAAAGTTTCCACCATATTTATTGAGCTCTTTCTGGTAGAAAATTTTCCACTGTCCTTTGTTGTTTATGTCTGTGAATCTTTTAACCCAACTGGCCTTATTTGCATGTATAAAAGCAGTAATATCTGTGAGTTTAAGTCCACCCTGTTCTATTGGTTTAACAAGAGTTGTTCTTTTAATTTTTTCAGGTTTCCCATTCTACACAATTTGAAATACTGATTTGACATTTGTTTGTATTGTATCAATTTTGGGGGTGGGAAGCATTGACAATGCATACATAATCTTCGGTAAGGCAAATGTCTTAACTACTGTAACTTTTCCAAGAAGTGTTAATTTTCTGTGTTGCCACTGTTTTAAGCAATTTGTGCAGTCTTGTAATTTTGGTTGAATGTTTTTTGCTATATCGAGATTTTCATCAGTTGTAAAGTAAAAGCCAAGCGTTTTGGCTTCGTCAGAGGTCCAAAAAAAGTGTTTGTATTTGTTAAATATAGTTTGCGTAGCTTTAAGTGAACCAACTCGCATTACTGTTGATATTTGTATATTTAATTTAAGCCCAGATATTTCACTGAAATCTTGAATGGCATCTATCAATGCAGAGAACGAATTAAGCGTTCCATCTATAAAATATGTTGCATCGTCCGCAAAAAGTGTTGTTTTTTTTCGTGTTCGTTTATTTTTTATTCCTTTAATATCTTCATCGTTTTCAATAAAATTTGACAATATTTCTATACTTAGTAGTGTGGTTGACAAGGGACAACCTTGTTTTACACCTCGTTGTATAGAGATTGGTTCAGAAAGATGCCCATTATTTATAATTATAGTGCATATGTCAGTGTAGAATAATTTAATCCATTGTATAAGTTCTGGTCCAAAATTAAATTGTGTAAGGCAATGTAGCATAAAGTCATGATCTAAACTATAAAATGCTTTTTCATAATCTGCAAAGAAGAGCAAGCCTAGTTTGTTATTATTATTAAGATAATGTATAGTTTCAAATATTGTCCTTACATTTTCGCCTATATATCTGCCTTTTTATGAATCCAGTTTGCCGTGATTCAACTAAGGATGAAATTACTTTTTTCATTATGTTTGCTATTGTTTTGGTTGCTATTTTGTAATCAATATTTAATAAACTTAAAGGTCTCCAGTTGGTTTGTGATTCAAGGTTTTTTCCTGGTTTTGGAATCAGTGTAAGAATACTTTGTTTTTGAAGTTGAGTTAAGTGTCCATTTAAAAATTAATAGTTAATAGAATTTAGGTAGTGCGTTTTAATAACATTCCAAAATACTTTGTAAAATTCCGCTGACAAACCGTCTGAACCTGGGCTTTTATTATTATCCATCTCTTTTAAAGCATTTAGGCATTCATACTCTGTAAACAAGCCTTCGCATGATTGTTTCTCGGTTTCTGTGAGCTTTTTTATATTTAATTCAAAAAAATTTGTAGTGTTTAACTTATTTTTTTTATCAAAGTAAGTTTTCTTACTATAGAGGTTTGAGTTTGCTGGAGCCAAATGTGACCAGTGTGAACCGGGCAGGTTTGGTACATTATGTGAATTGACGTGCTCTCAAAGCTGCCATGGTGGATTATGCAACAAAAATGATGGGTCTTGTACATGTTTGACATATTTTACACAGTCGAAATCTGATCAGTGTGTTTAAGGCAGATATGGTTTTTCTTGAGACACACCATGCTCACCAGGATGCAATTGAAATATTTGTAATAAAACAGATGGGCGTTGTACATGCTTGACAGATTTTGCAGCAGGTACATGCGACCAATGTGTTCCCGGAAGACATGGAACATCTTTTGACAAACACTGCTCGAGAGGCTGCAACGCTGGTGAGTGTAATAAAGACGATGGTACGTGCACGTGTTTTGTCAAGTTTTACCGGTATCAAATGTGATTACTGTTTCAGAGGTAAATTTGGCGCTAATTGTGAAAAGACATGTTCTCCAGGATGCGATAGCGATGGCTGTAATCATGTAGACGGAGCATGCACTTGTCTGCAAGGCCATTCTGGATCAATGTGTGAGCAACGTCAATATGACAAAACGTATACGACAAAGTGCAGCACAAACTGTCAAGTATGCAATCAGTCCGATGGAGGATGCCTGTCTTGTAGATCTACGCACACATTTGGTTATAAATGCGATATCAAATGCAGTAACCATTGTCCTAACCAGTCTTGTTCTGCAATCGGCGATTGCAATCTTGAGTGCGCTACGCAGTTCTATGGTTTAAGGTGTGACATTCCATGTCCAGAATTTTTTGCTGGCAGTGTACAGGGGTCAGGGTGCTCGCAGGAGAGTGGATTGAGCTTGTTTGGATGCAAAGATGGATACACAGGAGAAACTTGCAAACAGGATTGGTATTTTCGAAACCGTATTCACAAGATATTACAATAATTGTTAACTAAGATGTTATTCAGATGTTGTCATGACGATCTATCTGCTGTAAATGATAGTGCTGTTTAATTTCTAGTACCATTTTATGTGATTATCTGTTTTAACGACATTGTCTATTATAATATACTAACGTATAAAGACCAGATCTTCTTAAGCTAGCGGTCATGCTGGTTTTAGCCATATGTTTCCCTATTATTCTTTTGGAGTTGTGCATGCAATGTGTGTTTCCTAAGATGTACAAACAATCCTTTCCAGAGGCCGAGTGTAAGCATTTGGATTCGTTGAGGCTTTTTACTTATTGCGGTTATGCTTTCTAAATGATTCGGTAGGTTATAAGGAAATCTGGCCAGGGCAATTTTAGAAACATTGTATTTTATAACGATTCATTGAACATCTTGTCAATTTATGGAAATGGTATTCGATAAAAATATTTTCTTGGCAAAGAAATGTTTAGAAAAAGAGCAGCTCGCGCAAGACCGTCTTTACCGGTGATGAGCTTCTCTACCACACCCAGTTTCCATTGACTGGGATCCACTTCCGGAAGATGTTTCGAACTTCCGGCCTCCATAATGTTGAGTTCTCGGTTCAATGCATGTCGTAGATCTCTCATCTGCCAGTCGGAATTATCATGTTCTCTTGCAAGATTCTTTCTTACCTCGTACGGCATCTTATCTAAAACGATTGACACCAACAAACTTCCGTATCCGTCTTGGATTTGACCCAGCGACTCCAGTCCTCGTATGTAAGTTTCCATTTTATCGTGGAAGTTGCGCATGCTGTTCAAAGTGTTGCACGGAGCTGATAACTGGATGAGTGCTTGCATGGTAGCATGTATAATACGATGCGGTTGACCAAATCGCTGTTGTAGCTGGCTTAATGCGCGTGAATAGTAAGCGTTGGTTAACGCAAATCCATCAGTTGTACGCGCTGCAGAGCCCTCTAGTTCGGGTTGCAGATAAGCAAACTTCTGAACGTCCGTAAGATTGTAGTTCAAATGAATAGTTTATTCAAATGAATCCCAAAAAATCTGCCATTTGAGGATACCTCCGTCAAACGATGGTAACGTTAGCTTCGGAAGTCTATGAAAATGGAAACCGTTACTTGTGGTACTGTTGTTGACCAGAAGCGCATTCGCGTTAATCTGCGTCTTCGAGGAAGTTGACTGGCGGACCCATGGGTGAGCTGCTTCGCCTGCTCAGTTATCCTCGGTGGCGAAGTTGTTTCTCCTGCTGTTGATGACGGCGGTGTTGACACTAGTCACTTCCAGAAGATGATTCGAACTTCCGGCATCCATGATGTTGAGTTCTCGGTTCAATGCTTGCGTAGATCTCCCATCTGCCAGTTGGAATCACCATGTTCTCTTGCAAGATTCCGTCTTACCGCGTACGGCATCTTATCTATATCGATTGGCACCAACAAACTTCCGTATCCGTCTTGGTGCTGACCCAGCGACTCCAGTCCTCGTATGTAAGTTTCCATTTTATCATGGAAGTTGCGCATGCTGTTCAAAGTGTTGCACGGAGCTGATAACTGGATGAGTGCTTGCAAGGTAGCATATATAATTCGATGCGGTTGACCAAATCGCTGTTGTAGCTGGCTTAATGCGCGTGAATAGTAAGCGTTGGTTAACGCAAATCCATCAATTGTACGCGCAGCAGCGCCCTCTTGTTGGGATTGCAGATAAGCAAACGTCCGTAAGATTGTAGTTCAAATGAATAGTTGATTCAAATGAATCCCAAAAACTCTTCCATTTGGGGATGTCTCCGTCAAACAATGGTAACGTTAGCTTCGGAAGTCTATGAAAATGGAAACCGTTACTTGTGGTACTGTTGTTGACCGGAAGCGCATTCGCGTTAATCTGCGTCTTGGCGGAAGTTGACTGGCGGAACCATGGGTTAGGCTGCTCCGTCTGCTCAGTGATCCTCGATGGCGGTGTTGTTTCTCCTGCTGTTGATGACGGCGATGTGGACACTTTGGACTGACTCAGCTGGTCCCGGAAAGCTTTAAATATTCTCAGTTTGATTTCAAAATCAATGGTGTATTTTTCCGTCGCCAGCATCTCCCACCAACCTCTGTTTGTGAGAGGATCTTCTCATTGATTAACTCTAAAATCTTCATTTTTGTCTCTAACGCTTTGAGAATGGTAGAAAACTTTATCAGCGTCGAATCGGACTTTGCATCTTCAACATTCTGTATTACTCCTCGGTGACCATTTCGAATCGAGTGTAGTTTCTGAAGATTGATTTCAATGGCCTGATCACGGCACCAAATGTATTTGAGGTAATTGAGGTAATTTTTCTTCGCTAGTGTAATACAACACGTCTGTTCGGTTCAATCCTTTAATAACTTCTGATGAGAATAGCAACAATAACAATGATGACGTCAACGTAAAACATACATAATTGCGGCAAATCGCGTTGACGTTATATATACTTAACAATGTTTATTATCGAAAACAAACTAAAATTACACAATACTATCCAATGAACACAATGTCACAAATCCATTTGGTACTTTGTACTGTTTGACATAGTCGTTAAGCGTCATCTTATAAAGTCATCATGACACAATTCATTGCGAAGAAAAAATTTAAAAAGTAAATAGAACAGTACACTAGTGTATTATTCTGAAAACTTGTATCGGTCGCGTTTGTTCTGTAAAGTCGTATCCCGGCGCGGATATTGGATTTGGTGTAAAAGGGGGACGGAAAATTATGTATATATATATTAGGGATGTCAACGGATAACCGGATATCCGAATATCCGGATACTATGTTAGAATCTGGTTACAATATTAGTATCCGAATATTCGTATAAAAATTAAATCATATTTTTCTTGATTTTCTATTAGCCATACAGACCCCTTTGTTGTACTATTATGACATTCATTAACCCAACACAGCTATATGGAACTTTAGACACTACAGGAGGTCTCCACCTCGTACTGCGGGCGTGTCATAATCACACCCCTCGGTTGGTATACGATTCACATGAATTTGTTTCTTAAAACATATTGATTTTAAATATTATAGAAAAAAATAATATATATACGATTTCATGCTTATGTTGTATGGATGCCCTTTATGACATTTTACGAAAATGTAAACTTAAACGCGCAGTACTACCTGACCCATATTTACAAGACATGAATTGATAGTTATTGATACGTATTGCCCGATTATTAATTACATGATTACTTCTTAAACATTGTTAATTTGAAAATAAAACGCTCTAAAATAAATCTCGTTATTCCACTGTACACTACGAACGTTTTTTAACCAGGAAGAGAGATTTCAGCAATTGGGAAATGAACCGTAAAATCTACCCATCCACTGACAATCATTCAAGTTTGAGGGGTATCAAGATGTGTATTAAAGTTTTGCTGTTAACGCGATTGATGTAGCAATATTAAACGTTTTTTTTAAGCCTGGGATGTACACCATTTGAGGTACATATCTTCATTGTTTTTAAGAACGACTTTAACACTAGTAACCAATAATCAAAGCAAATTATTTTTGTATTAAATATTTTTTTAATCATACTATGAATATAAATTCAGTACAATTAACTAATTTCTCATTTTATAGATGTTAGTATTGTATTATTTTTATAATATCGTGAATCAGATTTCCAGTTTTTGTTTACCAAGTCTTTGTTTCATATTGACAATATCAAATTCAATATCATAAAGCTAACGTTCAGCCAATTTGAACGGTTTGTTAACCAGGAAGTTTGTGTGCAGCTCGCAGTAAATTATTCGTTAATGTGTACTCTCTCATGAATTATTCAATGTCGGAAGGCATATTACACATGTATCGGTACAGTGCACGGTTAATCTATCAGGCTTAGCAGCCATAATGATCGAGTTATCAAGCGTTTGAGGTACGTCTTGTTTGTGTGTTAATGACCCTGTACTTTTTCCATAAGCATACCGTGTGTGTCTCAGAACATGCAAGCTAAGGAATATGTTGACCAAGTTTGTTTCATTATAATGTGTATGCATTTCAAAGGTCTTCAGTGCAACTTATATACACTGTAAAATCTTTGAACTTCATGTTTTACACAATTAATTGACATATATGAAAACAAATATGCCAAGCATTCTACGGTGCCGGAACAGCATAAAATTAGTTTTCGTGCAGGATCTAGCTAATATAACAGTGAACTCATATTCTGCAGGACAAGTATTTATATACACTGTAGCTCCTTTGAAAACGTTCAAGTGAATGGCTGAGAAAAGTCCATTTATTTGATGCGAGTATGTCTCCCCCACGTTGTTTGTAGGAAGACACATTGATTTTGTGCTGAAAAGATGGATGTCTGGATGTATGTATGGATGTATGTCTGGACTCTTGAAAAAAAATATTCTGCGTATTTTCTCAGTAACTCCTAGTCGGATTTTGACGACACTTTTTTCAGGATTGATCAGTAACAAGTCTAGTTGTGAATATCGTCGGCATGTCGTCGTCGGCGGATTTTGGCAGAGTTATGGCCCTTTGAAGTTTTTCACATAACAGACCTTGTCCGCGCTTCTTCTCCACAACCTCTGGTCCGATTTGACGAACTCAGCAGGATTGATCAGTATCAAGTCTAGTTGTGAATATCATCGACATGTTGTCGTCGGCGGATTTCTGGCGGAGTTACGGTCCTTTGAAGTTTTGATATAACAGACCTTGTCTGCGCATGTTCTCCGTAACCCCATGTCCGATTTTAACGAAACTTCACAGGATTGATCAGTACCATGTATAGTTGTGCATAGTATCGGCATGTTGTCGTCGGCGAATTTCTGGCGGAGTTATGGCCCTATGAAGTTTTGGCATAACAGACCTTGTCTGCGCATGTTCTCCGTAACCCCATGTCCGATTTTAACGAAACTTCACAGGATTGATCAGTACCAAGTATAGTTGTGCATAGTATCGGCATGTTGTCGTCGGCGGATTTCTGGCGGAGTTATTGCCCTTTGAAGTTTTGGCATAACAGACCTTGCCTGCGCTTGTTAATCCCCCGCCGCGAAGCGGAAGGTGTATTATAGGAATGCCCTTCGTCCGTCCGTTCGTCGGTCTGTCTGTCCGTCCGTCTGTCCGTAACATTTTCGTGTCCGCTCCATATCTCCTATACCCTTTGAAGGATTTTCATGAAACTTGGCTTGAATGTTAAGGTCATTAAGACGATGTGCAAAAGGCATAAGTCAGTCATGCCGGCTCAAGGTCAAGGTCACACTTGGAGGTCAAATATTCGAGCCTAGATTTCGTGTCCGCTCCATATATCCTATACCCTTTGAAGGATTGTCATGAAACTTGACTCAAATGTTAAGGTCATTGAGACAATGTGCAGAAGGCATAAGTCAGTCATGCCGGCTCAAGGTCAAGGTCACACTTGGAGGTCAAATATTCGAGCCTAGATTTCGTGTCCGCTCCATTTCTCCTATACCCTTTGAAGGATTTTCATGAAACTTGGCTCAAATGTTAAGGTCATTGAGACAATGTGCAGAAGGCATGAGTCAGTCACGCCGGCTTAAGGTCAAGGTCACACTTGTAGGTCAAATATTCGAGCCTCTATTTCGTGTCCGCTCCATATCTCCTATGCCTTTTGAAAGATTTTCATGAAACTTGGCTCAAATGTTTAGGTCATTGAGACGATGTGCAGAAGGCATAGGCCTTTCACGCCAGCTCAAGGTCAAGGTCACACTTAAACGTTAATTTTTATAGCCTCCATTTTCGTGTCGTTTTTCGTGTCAGCTAAATATCCCATATACTCTTTGAGGGATTTACATGAAACTTGGCTCATATGTTTTGCTCATTGAGCCCATGTGCAGAAGGCATGAGGCAGTCACGCCACCTCAAGGTCAAGGTCACACTTGAAGCTCAAATGTTTAAACCTCCATTCTTGTGTCTGCTCCATATCTCCTATGCCCTTTGACGGATGTTTATGAAACTTGGCTCAAATGTTTATCACATTGAGGCAATTTGCAGAAGGCATGGAGCAGTCTTGCCACCTCAAGGTCAATGTCACACTTAAAGGTCAAATGTTTGAGCCTCCATTTTCGTGTCAGCTCCATATCTCCTATGCCTTTTTAAGGAATTTTCATGAAACTGATTAAGGTCAGTGTGATACGTCAAAGTCATCTTTAAAATCTAATGAAGGATCACGGCGGGGGATATAGCTGTCCTTTGGACTGCCTTGTTCTCAGTAAACCTTGGTCGGATTTTGACGAAACTCACATGACTGATCAGTACTTAGCATAATTCGTAGTATATCGTCGGTATGTCGTAGTCGTCTTTTTTAGCGGGATTATGGCCCTTTGAAGTTTTGAAATAACAGACCTGTCTGCGCTACTTCGTAACCCCTGGTCGGATTTTGTCGAAATTTCACAGGATTGATCAGTACCAATTATAGATGTGCATATCGTCGACGGCAGAGTTTTGACGTGGTAATGGCTCTTTCAAACTGTTGACGGAACAGACCTTGTCTGTGCTCTTTCCTTTCCCGTAACCAATGGCTGGAATTTGACAAAACTTCAAAGGATTGATCAGTATCAGTATCAAGTGTGGTTGTGCATATCTTCGGACTGCCATGGTAGGTGGATTATGGGCAGAATTATGGCGGTGCGTGTGGGAGACATATGTTGTTCGTTTTATTCAAAAAACAAACTTCTAGTTTCAATCAGTATTTAATGTACAAAAACACAGATTGTTTACACAACACCTGCACTTTTTTTTATTAAATAATATTTTCTTAATACTCTTAAGTCTAAGTAAACATGTTCTGGTCTACCCATAAACATATATTATTAAATAAAATGATAATAGAACAGGTACGGATTCATTACAATTGAATATTGTGTATACACACATTTGTATAGACAATATTGAAGATGTCGTTTCAAACAACAGGAAATTAAGTCATATATAAAGGGTAAAAAAGTTATTCATCTGTGTTTCTTTCAAATCTAATGCATCAGATGTTTTGACTCCGCACTTTATAAAACTTGATGCATGTGCATTTTAGCCAAGCATTGTCATGAATAACAAATAAAAAGGTTGATGATAATAAACCATGTTTTTGTTTATATTTTAATTTAATTAAATCTCAGGACATCGTTGTATTATGTCATTTAACCAATCAGTCCACTGATCATAAGGATTTATATTTTTAACACTCGTATTAAGCCGCTTATAGAATACGTTTCGAACTCATTATCTATATGTTTATAGGACCATATTTTTTCAGGCATATTTTTCAAACCTGTGAAAAAATGGATCTCATCATTCACATATGTGAATATTCAGATTTCATTCTTCACACATTCTGTGATCGCAATCAGTTTTTGATATGCATCAAAATAATATACATCACAGTTTAAAACAAGATCTCCAAATACAAGTAATTTCTTTCAGCATAATACTACTTTTGACATCTGTGAAGAATAGGATCTCATTTCTGGATTCCAACATTTTAAGCTATTGGATCAAGAAATTTTATTACGACTACAAATTGTCATACACTAATTGCGATATTAAATGCCCATTTATATTCGCCATTATTGCTATCTTAATGGTTATAGTTTAAGTATAAATGGCTGATCCATATGAAAGCAAACTCGGTGGGGCCGATTTACAGGGTTATCTCCCGAGCGATGGGGCCGATTTGGTGGGTTGTCGTGGGGGGTAGTACATTTTTATCGAGTGCACCGGGATTCTCTCCCATATGGCCATCGCCCCCAAAAGACTTGTTAGTTGGGTTATGGGGGATAGTGCAAGATACAGGAGACGCCCCGTTCCAGAGGCGACCCTGGGTCTTTTAGTGCCCGGTGTGAAGCACCTAGTACACTGCACCTCGGTTTAACGTCTCATGCGAAAGACGAGTTAGTAGGTTAGGGTGTAGCGGGGGCTCGAAACTGCGACCCCTGGGTTGTGAAGCCAGTACGTTACCACTAGACCACGGATCCGCCACAGTGGGTTGTCGTTCGAGCGTTAACGTAATTTATAGGGTCCGTAATCAATACACATTCAGAGGAAAGATACAGGAAATCAATAATACTAATTGTATCTCTATTCCATGAGTCGAATGCAGTGAGTTTTACCATTCATTTTACATTGAGTGAGTGAACATGTGGTAAATCTGAAAACTAAAAATACTGAAGAAAACTTTGAAAAAAAAACGTAATACTTAAAACAAGGCAACACATGCATGCCACTGTTTTTACTTAAGAACGCATATTTTGAATATCAAGAAGCTTTCCGGTAGCAAAATTTGACAAGGCCCTGATCATTGTAGACTGCATTAAAATACGATATAAAATCATAATTTAAACGACATCTGGTCGGAACAAATGAAACGTGAACCCCACGAAAACGATTGCGGACAAGATAAAGTACACAGATTAATCGATTAAATATAACCTTGTTTCAGCATAATAATAATAATAATAATAATACCGATATACATGTTATAATAATAATTATAATAATAATAATAATATAGTAATAACAATAATAAAAATAATAATAATAATAAATAATGATAAAAAATAATAATAATAAATTAATTAATAAATAAAATTTCAGATTGAAACTCCAGTATGCGGAGGTGGGCACTTTGCATTCCATTCCAGATTTTGCTCTTTCAAGGTACGTTTTGTACAACATTTTCCGAAATATATTCCGCATCTTAAACATCTGTTTAACAACGGGATTTAATTTACTTAGACTGCTGTGATAACAAAGTGTTTGTTCTGTATCGTTTTTTTTTCAGTCCCCTCTCTAGTTTGTACCTGTCTGCCAGGTTACTGGGGAGATCCTTGCGAAAAAATGCGTCCACGCGGGATGTTTATGTACTAGTAGCAATAACTGCCCTGCATGTTTAAGTGGATATTACAAGATTCAGTATTTGTGTTATCTCTATCCTAAGGACTGTTTAACGTGTCTGAATGCATCAACATGTCAAACCTGTAACTCGGGATACACAGGTAATACCTGTGAATATGTCAAATGCGCATCTGATTACTGCATATGCACAACTCCGGACACGTGCGATGAATGGAAAGACGGATACTATAATACATCTAACACTCTATGTGTTCAAATGGTACCACTTGCTCCACATGCAAACTGGGCAGATATGGAACATCATGTGAAATGGTGTGCTCTCTAGGATGTGATGGTGGGTCATTTAATAAACTGGATGGGACGTGTACATGTGTTGGAAACTTCGCTGGAGCTAAATGCGACCTGGAAGATATGGCGCTTCTTCCAATGACCTGCTCGGCAGGATGCACCGCGTCTGTATGTAACAGATTAAATGGATTCTGTACATGTATGAGTAATTTTGTTGGTGACAGATGCGAACAGTGTGTACCTGGAAAATATGGCGCTACTTGCAATATGACCTGCTCGGCAGGATGCACCGCGTCTGTATGTAACAGATTAAATGGATTCTGTACATGTCATCGTCGGATACCCACGTTCGACCCATTCCGCTCCTCTACCTTCATCGAGTGTAATGCTGGAGTGTAACGGAATGATTAGGCATGGGTATCCGACGATGAAAGGGACTCTGTCATTGAAACATTGGTTTCCTATTGCATAATAAAGATATATTAGGTGATAGACATGCACTATGACATGTACACTAAATAAAGAATAAATACTAGTATACGTTACAAGATATTTAATAAAACCAATAAGTAGAAATGTTTGTAAAAATTAAAACCCCAAGCGGTTATCGAACTCATGACTGAGGAACCATATGGAGAAATGACGGGGGGCCTCTGTGGTCAGGGGGGGGGGGGGCGGCCTCTGTGGTCCAGTGGTAAAGCACTGGATTTGAGAGCGAAAGGTCCGGGTTTCGATTCCCGGTCCGGAACCTGGTCCCCACTTTAATCTTTCACTTTCTTCACCAACCATTACACTCGTGTATTGGTAGTACCTGGAAGCATCCTGACAGCTGCAGGAATATTAAAAACGACGAACATGTACCCAAATGACATACCGCAATAAATCATACTTACCACGAGGGAAAAGTGTTCAAGTTCTCAAGTTCAGTTATGAATCGCAAGAAGCAGACCAAGAATTTAATGAATGAAAAATGTCAGTTGCAGCATGCAATTTTTAAACTAATACTGTTCCATAATTTTAGATTTAATTCCAACGTTTGACTACCTTTTCTGACATTGCAGGAGATATTTATAAAATCTTTTTGTAACTATTTACTTTTATAATTATGTCGTTGAGTTCGATAGCTCGGACACATTAGCCTGATACTCATGAACTATATAAGCATAAATTACGAGCTCGAATTGTTTCCTATATTTATAATCGGTTTTGTGTACCTGTTTCACAAGTGTAATGATACTATAACAGCATTATCAGTTGGATAATCTGTCATCGATTTAACATGTACGGAGAATAATGTATGCATCGTAACGGTTTTTAGACTGTTGGCGGAAACCAACGGTCTTTTGAGAGGGGAATTTCTAAAACATGTATCGCGGAAAACTACTTCTTTTCTTTGCAGGCTATTAGCCAGTAAATCGAAACCAGAATGGGTCCTTCTTAAAAACAGCAAAAATTCACACCCGTTTTCTTACATTTTAATTATTCAAGATAATGTATTTAATATGTATTATATTGTGTATATCATGTGATTTATTACAATTACAGTTCGTAAACAGGTCAATGGTCAATTTATAAAAATAACTTTAAACTAATGACACCTCTACTTGTGCTATTTACTTGTATGTAACCGAAATATTTACCGGAGTGTCCTGGAATAAGGCCACCAATTTAATGCGCTATATCGGTTATTTTTGACTAGTTGCGAAAGTGTTTTTTCTTGTTACCAATTCTCATTCTGAATATTTTGAAAACAAACTACTGCAATTTATTAATTTTAAACTGTACTATGGACAATCGAGAGCTTGCATCGTATGATCTATTTTGACTCAGTAGGCTACGAACAAAGATCTATAAATAAACATGTCTTTGGCTAAGAAGCACTAACAATCGGTGCGCCTAACTACTACGCTTTATCGGTTATTCTGTCCCTTGTAGATTGACTTGTTAACTGGCATGTATATAATTCCGTTTGCATAATTAGCTCGAACAAACTATTTTTTCGTTACTTACAAATTAGAATTAGTTTTCATTAAGATGTCGAATACTATTGAATAAGAAGCCAAATTACAAAGTTTAACGGTGGGAAATTGAACTTCATTCAAACAAATGTTTCTTTTTAAAAAAAATGCACTCATAATTCATACGTTTTTAGTTTCTTTTGTCGCTGTCTGCGTTTTGATTAATATATTCATCCATACATTGTCAACTTAAATTGTCCGAGATATAACAATATTGATTTTAAACGTTCATGTTTGCCTATGATTTGAATACAAAATTGATACTGAAGATTAGGCTTGTCTTGTAAGATACAATTGCGGCCTATGCTTTGTACAATTCCAGAAACATGGCACGCTGGGTATGTCCTCTTGCGATTCTTGTAGTGTGTTCGCAATCAATTGGTAAGTTCATGTTCGTGCTCATTGATTTAAATTACGTCTTACATAGATATGTCTCATTGTGCAGTCCGTGCGAGGTAATTAATTCTTATGAATGTTCTTGCCCTTGTGTACAACATATCATATATGATATATCGGTATATTTAAACGCGCTTGCCCTAGCGGCGATATCTCTGGTTTACAACCAATATATGTAATGTCAACTTTTTCAGTGAGCTCTCTGGATACTCCCTGTCAACCTGGATACTGGGGAAATCCTTGCATACGATGCAACCTCGAAGGTTGCATGTGTACTAATTCTAATAACTGTAAAGGATGCATAGATGGTTATTACCAAGGAGATTATCTGTGTCGCATGTGTGCTCGGAATTGTTTGAAATGCACGAATTCAACAACATGCCAGGCCTGTAAACATGGATACACGGGAATTACCTGTGAAATGGAATGCTCCTCCTCTAACTGTATTTGTACAACTCCAGACAGGTGTGATAGTTGTGCTGATGGGTATTATAATACCACTAACAATTGCACTGATAATTGCAACCCAAACTGTGAGACGTGTTCGGATGTCCATACCTGCAGCACATGCAAACCTGGAATGTACGGAATGGCATGCGAATCAAGTTGCTCGCTGGGATGTAATGGCAATGAATGTAACTTCATTGATGGGACATGCACATGTGCTGCTAATTTTATCGGAGATAAATGTGACCAATGTGTGCCAGGGAGATATGATGTCTTTTGCGAAAGGACATGCCCAGACGGATGCTTTGACGACGCTTGTAACAAAATAGATGGATCATGTGAGGCAACTGGTTTACGTGTATCTGGGTGCAAAGATGGATACTGGAATGAACGGTGCACTGAACGGTGCCACGAAAACTGTCGAATATGCAACCAAACAAATGGCGATTGCCTGTTATGTCAGAGACCAAACGTGTTCGGATGTAACTGTGATTTCGAATGCAGCAAGCACTGTGTCAATCAGTCTTGTTCTATAAACGGTGATTGCAATCTGGGATGTGCTACACATTTTTATGGTCGGAGGTGCGACATTTCATGTCCAGAAAACTGTGCTGGTATTGGTCTTGGATCACGTTGTTCGCAGGACAACGGTGTATGCCTGTTTGGATGCAGAGACGGATACACAGGAGAATACTGCAAACAAGGTTCTGTTTATTGTAATGTAAATTATGTTTGCGTTTTGTTGTGGTTGTTGGACCCATTTTGACTTTTTTGTGATATTTATGTTATAAGTACTGGAACTGTGAAATGAATGCTTTGGCAAGCGATGCGTGTATTTGGATTTTCCATGTAACAAATTAATACCTAGCATCTTTATAATGTATATAAAAACTAATTATGGTATAACATACTTTTCATTGCAGTGTCTGTTCCGACGGAGGATTCCGGTGGCCACACTGCCGCTGCTATTGGTGGAGCTGTGGTATCCGCTGTTATTGTGGTTGTCATTGTTGTGATCTTAACATCGGTGTTCATTCGTAAACGGTAACACTGTAGTTTTTCAACCCGTCTTTTATTTATGCGTAACGTATATTATATATTACTGGTCTATGTCCACTTCATTATCTCTGTCCAAGCTGTCTATAGTAACTGTTTTGTGCAATTCATAGTAGATTACGAAACACGTAAAGGATTTCATCTTTCGTTCTCATTGATTTCCTGAACGTTTGATTACTTGAAACTGTTTATTATTTGTCCATACGTAAATAAAAATATGGAGAACTCAATGATTATTCATGGGAAACACTCTACCGTGGTATCATTCTGTGATATAATGCACATTTCAATATTTCCCCAATTTACAGCCAAGCATTTTTTTCTAAATCCCCACAGTGGGAGATGCTTGGTGTATCAAATGGCCCGGGGGAGGGTCCAATATTACCGGGATCTAAGATCCGACCAGTGTATTTCTGGGACGCGGAATCATTTGTCGTGTCAAATTCCCGCCTGTCGGGAATCGCTTTCAGTCTAAAGTCCCGTATATGCCCGCCGCTCGCCCCCTGGGGACATATTGATAGGTGCATAAATATTGTCTTGTGCTTCTATGAATTACAATGTTCATTTCCGCCTATGCGATTGCTTTAATATTGAATTGCCTTTCCAGGCGCAAAATGCAGGACCAAACTTCGGAATATGAAACGACGCAGGGATCAGTTAGCGGATCTACTGATGTACACGTATATTCTGGATTGCATGAACATAGTAAGGATTGTATTGATTTTAATATATACAGAGTAATTTACGTTTAATAAGTATACACATTATAACCAAATACAAACTAAGGTATTTGCAATGCATATAATTATAATTTCACATAAATAGGAGTACGATAGCTATACATGTTAAACAAAAGTATGGTCTACGTAAGATTATATTAACTCATAATTGGTCTTTCGTTTATTATTAATATACTATTATATGCAAGTGGTATACTTATATTTGCATTACGTTAGCGCTCACAAAATCATAAATATTCTCGTTTTATAGAAGTTCATGACATGACGAGTAATATCCCCATGTTTGTATGTTACAGACATTTGAGCTGCCGTCTTGAAAGACTGCATGATCTTTGACTAGAACCTTACACACGGTGGAACTCATTCCTGGAAGCGTTCTACAGAATAAATATTTGACAGAAATCTTCCATGTGGCGAACTACTTTCAGAACTGTGCAGAAAGAAATATATACGTGTACAGTTTGCGTCTGTATGGTTGTAAATAACTTTTAGAAATACAATACAGGACACAAATAAAATCTTCTGTACACGGTTATTTTGCAGTCTAACTAAGCAATTGACCCAATTTACAAACAACTATTGTATCGAAAGTATTTTCTTTTTCTAATACTACAACGTATTATTATTGTTTCGTACACTGCATTCTGCTGGGAACGTGCTTGGTTGATATGACGGATACATATGTGTATCTAATTGTTGCAGTTTTCTATACAGATGCCTGTCATAATGAATATAAAGTATGTTTGTATTGGTGAGTTCTTAAGTAATTTCAATAGTGTGTTGACTGTGTACTGTTAGAGACATAAGGACGAAAATAATATGATGTTCATTGCATGTTATGCACCTATAAATGTTTTCCCCCAGGGGGGAGGGGCGGTGGGCATATACGGGACTTTAGACTGGAAGCAATTCCCGACAGGCGGGAATTTGACATTCCGAACGATTCCGGGTCCCGGGGTAATATATTTTGGTCGGTTTTTAGATCCCGGTAATAAAGTCCCCCGGGCCATTTGATAGAGATATAGCATCTCCTACTGAGGGGATTTAGACAAATTTGCTTGACTCAAGGGTGGGGAATAAGACCCCCAAAAATATAATTTGTTAAATTCGCGTGGTCAGCCAGCGCCCCCCTCCCCCCCCCTCCGCCCCCAAGGGGAAAATATTGATAGGTGCATTAGTAGCTCTAGACATAATGCCACAGACAGGCCTGTGTTTATAAAACTTAAAACTCAGAACTTACAACTATATTTCCAATAAAAACCTGTTTTTCAATTATCACTGCGAAAATCTTAAAGAAATTCAGAGCTCGGTTATCTATATTAATTTTATTTTATTTGAAACGAAAGCCCATATACATCAGTTCAAAATTTGCTGTTTTGCAGTAAAATCTACCATTAAAAAAAAACGTGTACACTAAAATTCACTGTTTCTGCATTTGCCACAGTATCGAATAATTGTATTCGAGCTTTAGCGTCGTTTGTACATGAAATAATGGATATCGCTGACGAATAGGAACACCTACAACTGCTTTAAATTGCCTATACATGGATTTAACGAGAAAAACGAATTTATTCAACACCTGTTTAAAATCTTAACAAAATACATGCTTTATCAATCGGTGAAATACATGTCGACAGAAAAAAATCACGTATTATGCTATTCGCTATTTTTACAATGCCGCATTACCATACTAGCTGGACTACTTTTATAATGACGTCATCATAGAGTTAGTTATGTAAACAAATATAATCTATACATACAATGATTAGTCAATATTGTAGTTTTTAAACAAATAAAATAAGGTAACCGTACATTTGAAGTTTATCGTGGTAGATAATAAAAGGAATATTACGCTAGTGAATTGTTCCAAGAGTATGTATTAATTAGTCTCGTATCACACTCATATCACACAAGCCACTCGACTAATACATACTCTAAGAACAATTCACTAGCGTAATATTCCGTATAGATCTAGCAATTTAACTGATAAGTGCAACCCAAACTGTGCGACGTGTTCAGATGTTTATAACTGCAGCACCTGCAAACCTGGAATGTACGGAAAGTATTGCGATTATTATCCCAAAGAAATACAAATAATTGACTGGGTCACGACATAGATATTATGCAAAAATAGATTGTATCATATATTGCCCTAACTGTTGTTTCGATAATTATTTTTTATGTCCCTTAATATTGGGACAATAAAAAAAAGGTAATTCTTTTTAAGTGTCCCAATACTTAGGGTAATTACGGTATATCTTAATATACTTTTTTTAAAAACTAAATGTGTCGAATATGTTTTTGTGTCATTCGCTTTCAAAAGTTTAAAGCGCTACAAAAGTGGAAAATGCATATTTGTTGCGGACACTACATAGTGGGACCCGTATGGTAAACAGAATGTACATGCATTAAATGTGTTAAAAGTCACTGGTGAAATCATACTTCATAGAACCCTATATGTTTAATAGTTTGAATGCTTGCGTCGAGTACCTAGAAGCTTCATAATATAGTGATTTGTAACCTCAATCATATACGGCGTAGTTTCATTATAATCTCTGAACATCGTTTAAAATATATATATATATATATATATATATATATATATATATATATATATATATATATATATATATATATATATATATATATATATAATTTCTTTTATTTCCAGACATACATTTTTGAATAATATAATATTGTAGATTATTACATATTTTAGCTATTTATTGCAGTTGATAAAATATTCCTGCCACTAATTCACGGCTTAGAGACTGTACATATTTTAGCAATGGCTGCAGACTTAATTTTTTATTTGTAAACAACAGGAAGGTTCCAGTTTGTCTCCAAATTATATAACGAATAGAACACTTTGTCGCCATAAATATGCAACCAGAAGATGCCAGATACTTAAAAAGGTTTCCGTTTAAAGTTCTATAAACTTTTACTTTCGAAACTGTGTGAAAACATGTTGTGTCCGAATATGCGACATCCGAAATAGAGCATGGTTATGTTGACAGGTTTGCTTTTTAAGCGATCAGGTTGACAGGTTCACTACAGAACACACCATAGAACTGTTCTTAGTGCCTACAAATTATAATAATCATAATTTTATATCATTTCATGACGATTTTTAATGATCTCCAGAGTCCAACAAATTTCAAAATTTTCAGGTAGCCCACCGGGCTACTAGATTAAACACTTGATAGCCCACCATTTTTATGGTACATAACTGATGTACCTGCGAAGTGACAAGCAAAATAGTGTTATATTTATTTAGATAGTACACACAAATAACAAATCCATTTATTCAGATAGTCTATAGATATATACAGTCATACTAACAACAAAGGTATGTTGATGGGAATAATAGAATTATGAGTAATAATAATAAGAATAAATATAAATAAATAAATGTGATAAGAATACTAGTTTGGAGGTGCCAGACTGAGACTCATCAGGGGATGTCTTCTTTGCACTTGGTTCCTGAGGTCCTGAAGAACAAACCAGAAAGCAGTCCACTTTTTTACTTTTAAGCTATTTTCAAATTTATTCTTGAGTATTTACACTTTAAACATGACAGGTTTTTTATTTAAGTTCACAAAATGTCAATCACTGTCAAATTTATTACACTTATAAATCCAGTCACGTATGTTTATCCCAGTCATTTATAAATGCAACCACATCACTTTTAAAGCAAACACATCAGTAATATAACATTTACAAAAATACGAATAGTAATTTATAATTCGAGGCAACTTATATACAGTATTTTTAGAAAATTAAAACAATGTTTTCTCACGTAAAACCAAACTTACCTTACTAATTAACAGTCGCTCCTTTAATCCATACATTAATTCTATGTGCGAAGTAATTATGACGGTGTTAATCGCTTTCACACCACTTGAATTGATTTTAATTTTCATATGTATCATTGTTGTTTATTTTTCGGCATCCTTAGTTAATTTACGACATCAAAAACGTTGTCGCAAACATGTCTTTCCTGCGAAATTCCGAAAAGTGGAATGACGTCATAGCATGTGTTTAAACTAACCAATTGTCCTTAATAACATTAATAGCAGACGACACTGAATGCTTCTGATTGGATGGTCATGATACAGCACTGCTGTTGACAATCGGAAGCCAGATTACCGTAAATGACTGATAACAATTGATGATTAGATAATTGATCGGATTATGAACAATACACAGTATACAGTCACTCTCTCAGGGTAATTAATTGCAAGGTTGTTTTGTCAAAATACAGGGCTACCGATGATAGAAATTTTAAGTAGACCGACGGGCGTGTGCTTGGAATTTTAGGTAGCCCGACTGAAATTTTCGGTAGCCCCCGGGATCCGGGCTATGGATTTGTCAGACACTGATCGTTAGTATGGAGTGAAAACTTCAACCTGAAACGGTTCTCTGGCATGTTGGTCCGTCATTCCGGTCCTCTTAATGCATAAATCGATCTATGCATAGTTAAAACATTGTTAAGTATATATGTTTGGGCAATGAATATTTAGTTCAATCAGTAATATTTCACCTCAAAACAAAAGAAAAGTTCAAAAATCTGCAATATTTGGCCGACGTACAACCCAGATTTAATGCCCTCTAATGACCTTTTTCATGTAAAGTGTGACCCATTGGTCCGGCCCTCCTGATTGGTTGTCAATGTTGGTTGCTATGCGCAGGTGCGCGTGCTATAATTAGTTTGTCAAAGTAAATTTGTGACTGCCTTAATGTAGTAATCCAATTATTTTGAATAAAAATTAAGAAATAAGCTACTTTCAACACATTTTTCAAACCTACTCATTTCTTTTTATAAGAATCATGTAATTATGTGTTTTCTGTTCAAATGAATCGCTACACTGCTCTCATATAATCATGACCTACTTTCCATTTATGAACAGGAAACATGTGGAACATCTGAATTTAATCGTTAAGCCCGGTAACTCTGTCACGATTTTTGCTACGATTGCCCACGATTTACAAAATCTTGGTGAAGCGTGGTAAAGCGTAAACACATACGTACTGGCATCTGTGTGATACTTGAAGAATCTCGGGGGGATCCTTATCTATCGGGAAGCGCTATGACAGTTTTGAACATGTTCAAAACATTCGTGGCTTATTGTAGCGCCGCCACGCTTTTTCCAAAATGTAGGGCAATCTAGTGCCATCGTATCTCAATCTGGCTTATTCTTTCAGCCATCATAGAGGCATTCGTGGCCTTTCGTGTTTAATCCTGATTAATCGTGACCAATTTATGACATATATTACAAGACTTTGGTTATGGTACGTTTTGCTATGTATATGGTTACGGATTTCTACGCTTGCCCTACGGTTCAGGTACAATTCCAGTAGGATCTTTATCGACAAATATTATGGCTACTCACTATTATACACGATGGACCACGAGAACCCGACAATTGTGTCGCATTGCCTGTATGGTTTATCGCGATGCATGAGGCATCATGGTGTCCAAATCGCCTTGAAGCGTAGTGAAGCGTGAGAATTATTGGCTGCTCATAGGTTTATCGTGATGAATCTTACTTCAATCTTCGGAGAAACGTTAACAATCGCCTGCAATCGTCTGTTACCGTAGCGTATACGTATTACAACAGTAATAGATCGCATCATATCTTGGTAAAACAGTGGTGAATCGGTTGCAGAAACCTACAAGTGTCGTTGATATTCGTAGTCTCGTCCTACAACAACCGTAGGTCTACGTCGGAAGACACAATCGGGACACTGTGCATCCCAACTCATCATGATTACCACGTCCATTGTGGGTTATCTTAGCCAAAATCCTGACAGTGTGACCGGGGCTTAAATAAACGCACAAACATATTCAAACACATTTCAGTTTAATAACCTATACTGAAATGCATTTATAGTGGTTTATTTAAAATAATATATTCATAGTCCCGGACCGACGAGATGGTCTGGACCGGCGAGTACAAGGGATAATGTAAATCTTCAAATACTGTCGGCTTTTGAAGCCAACTTGAGGGACAGATATGTTGTGGATAATCCGATATCATATCAGTGCCAGTCTGGTACTTAACAAGCTATTCGAATTGTGTTTTTTGTGTTTGTTTAATGTTTTTCACTGATGGCACAGTTATTGATGCTCTTATTTTAAGGGGCCAGTTCATAGATCGACACATTTAGAATGTTTCTGTTGTTTTCATTAAATTGTTGAAAACATGAACCATTACATAAAGTAAAAAAATACAGGGACAAGTATGTAAATCGGAATGGGCAAGAGGTTAGCGCTTTAGACTTTTGATCTGGAGGTCTTAGGCTCGAACCTTGGAGAGCAACTTTTCCTTTTTGTATGCTTTTCTTGTTATTGTACTTGAACTCTTTTGTCCTGATGCTTTAATTTGTCAATTTAAGACATTTAATGCCATATTTGAAAAAATACAAAAATCTGTTAACAAGTCCATTAAATTAAGTGACACAGGATATAAACCCTATTATAGCAATGACTTTCATCTACTTGCAATAGTTTTCTGGTCATTGCAGAAATAAATGGATTGTGTTAAATGTTACATGAAATAATTAGTTAACAATACAATTGACAGTTGCACAAGTATAGATCGCTCCGCCTTTCTGTTTGTGTAAGGTTGTTTGTCCAAGGATTTGAAGTAAATTGATTGGATTAAGCAACCATGTACTATTATTTACCACTGAAAGCAGTCCTTAATTGACAAGTAGCAACTGGTCAATTTATTGTTATATATATTGTTCATATTAAGACAGTTGCATAATATGCAGTTTCACAAAATCAAAATGCATATTAGACATATTTGCAGGTGTAAAGAAAAGGGAAAGGGGGTAGTATTGATCAACCCCACAGAATTTAAGATGATCTTATTTAAACAGACTAAGATAAAGAATCTAGGCCCATCTGTACTAGTAAGACTTAACCTATATAAGCCGTGGTAGAAATGTTTTTCTGGTCACTGCAGGAAAGTGAAAGGAGGGAGTATAGATGTCCACCCCACAGAGAAGGCCCTGGTGGTGAACTATGAACTGGAGGCCACCATTCTGGGAGAGCTGGGGGATCCCATGCTGGGAGAAAGAAAGGAATGCCAGAAAATGTAAGCAGTTTTGTGTTCAGTTTTTCAAGAGTAACATGGTGGGGAATAGGTTTTATAGGAATAGCTGCTTTTCAGTATTACTAAATACTGGTATTGGAAGAATTAATTTTGAAAAACCTACAAACTACGTTTTTGTGACATATTCTCTATATGATTGGTTTCAAAGAATCCATTATCGTCAAAAATTACTGGTAGAATAAGACCAATACATTTTAAAATGATCGTCAGTATTTCTAAAATATTCCAATGAATTTGAAAGTTATTTCTGTCTCCATATTTTCCTTCCCGTCAAGACCCAGTTTGTGTTTTCAGCATTCGAGTGAAGAGCCTGAACCCCAACAGTGACCTCGGGGCACTTGCCAAGGAGATCATAGACAAGTGCAAGCTGATCCACCCCAGCAAACTGCCCGAGGTGGAGCAGCTGCTGTATTACCTGCAAAACAGGAAGGACAATGGGCCCAGTAAAGGTACAACTAAATCCCTCCCCCCCCCCAAAAAAAAAAAAGAAATTGTGTGTTGAGTGCAACAGTCTAAAAAAAGTTAGGTAGGGTCAGGACTGAGTTTGTTTTTTTACTCTTTGGTAAAAAAAACATTGAAAATTACCTAAAATCGGAAGAATATGCATTTCTCTGAAAACATTTGTCGCCAAAAAGTTTTTTTTTTAACTTTAGGGTCGGGGTGGGTGGGGGGGTTTGCTAAGTAGGGTCGGGTTGCCGAAAACACAGAATGTGGTCGAATTTTGTCTATAGAAATTCCCAGTAAAGGTAAATGTTACATTAACTCTTCTTTATGAAATTGTAATGTGTTCTGTTAAAGAAATGTATTTAATCTAAATAGTGAATAGGTTGTAATTATGTAGAACATCCACAAAATTGCCAAATAAATTGTATCAGGTACTACAATTCACATTCTGACATTACATGAATCAACATAAACAATTTCACAAATACCCTTTATTATTAACTACTTTGTAACATGAATCATGTTGGTACATACAGCATATGTGTTGGGGTTCTATAAGGACACTATAATGAGAAGATACATCACAATGACACAATCATTATTAAATTTACTCACCTTCAAGTTTGACATACAGCTTCAGGGAAGACAGAGCTCCACGAAACCCCCGAAGTACCGACATACGACGCTACAGAGATTGACGAGACGGCAAACATCAACGACCTTGACGAATACCTGGAGTTGCTATACGAGGATGTTGCCGAGAAGATACATGGCTCCGCCCTGCTGCTGCAGCTCTCCCGTAACCCTGACAACCTGGAGGAACTTTTCTCAAACGGTATTACTTTTCTATCAATTCATAGTTTCCTTTCAGTTTGTGGTATTTAATTAACCAACGATTAAGCCATGGCCCAATTCGATTTAAAATATCATTTTGTTCAATATTTGATTCGATTAATTTTCCCTTTTTACAGGCTGGTTTTATTGCTTATTCATGAGTCATGACTTGCAAGATAGGAAAGATTTATATGTATTATTATTAATGTCATTGTATTGGTTAATGTGAACATATGTGCCTTATATATCAATATAAAAAAGAACAGTGAAAAATGGTGTTTAAGATATCTAGTTCAGCAACCATGATGCCATGATCAATTTACATCATTAATCTGCACAAAACCGTTGGTGTAATTAATAGTTTTATGACACATAATTAATAAATATATAGAAGAGAATGGAATCAAAATTAGCTGTTTTGTGTAATTAATAGTTTTATGACACATAATTAATAAATATATAGAAGAGAATGGAATCAAAATTAGCTGTTTTGTGTAATTAATAGTTTTATGACACATAATTAATAAATATATAGAAGAGAATGGAATCAAAATTATCTGTTTTGTGTAATTAATAGTTTTATGACACATAATTAATAAATATATAGAAGAGAGTGGAATCAAAATTATCTGTTTTGTGTAATTAATAGTTTTATGACACATAATTAATAAATATATAGAAGAGAATGGGATCAAAATTAGCTGGTTTAGTATGGACAATCCATTCGGGCCATTGGCCATGGGATCAAAATTAGCTGGTTTAGTATGGACAATCCATTCGGGCCATTGGCCATGGGATCAAAATTACCTGGTTTAGTATCGACAATCCATTCGGGCCATTGGCCATGGGATCAAAATTAGCTGGTTTAGTATGGACAATCCATTCGGGCCATTGATTGATCGATGCATCAAAAGAATCATTGCAGCTCAAGGAATAATGTATTCTCTGAAAATGTGTGTGTTCATGCAAGTTTTTTTTATACAAGTATGCATTGTATATACATTGTCCACCTATAAAAATGAGATATAAAAATCCATAGGGAAGTGTCTTTTAATTTTCTTTAAGATGTAAGGTTGTAAATGTATTTGCAGTTAACTGTAATAATGACATTCTTTTCAGAGTTTGGCTTAACATGCAAATGATGTTTAAAGTAATTTTGGAAATGTTATTTTTAAAATGATAGTTTTATAGGCACTGATAGCACCATTATGGCTTTTGTTACCAATTATTTCAATGTTCTAATATAAAACTTGTTGGCAGTCATTATACCATATGGAGCAAAGCCATAAAGACAAGGATTTCTCTCCCCTTTTACCTATATTTAACTTCATTCTAGAGAGACGGTTGTGAGCGCACTGGCACGTGTGTTACGAGATGACTGGAAGAAGAGCTCTGAGCTCGCCACCAACATCATCTACATATTCTTCTGCTTCTCCAGCTTTACACAATTCCACGGTGAGGTGTTTGTGTTATCTTTCTTTTTAGAAATAATTGTTTTTTATGCCCCCACAAGGTGGGAGGTATTAACCATTGCATTTGTCCGTCTGTACATTTCAAAAGTTTGTGTGTACTCATCTCCTCTTTAACAGATGGGCTGATTTCACTCAAACTTTCACAGCTGAAGAACCTTAATGTGTAGAGGAAAGGAAGGAATTTTAGCTGCGACCAATTTTGGCAGAATTATGGCCCTTTGTTGTTGTTTCCACTATAGAATTTTGTGTACTGAACTCCTCTTCAACTTCGGGGCTGATTTGGCTCAAACTTTTACAGCTAAACAACCTTAATGTGTAGATAATCATAAAGAAAGGATTTATGGTTGCAAACAATTTTGGCATAATAATGGCCCTTTGTTGTTGTTTCCACTATAGAATTTTTGTGCTCAACTCCTCTTTAACTCCCGGGCTGATGTGGCTCAAACTTTCACAGTTGAACAACCTTAATGTGTAGATGATTGTAAAGGAAGGAATTTTGCCTGCAAACAATTTTGGCAGAATTATTGTCGTTTGTCCTTTTTTCCACTATACAATTTTGTGGACTCGACTACTCTTTAACTGCTTGTCGGATTGCACTCAAACTTTCACAGCTGAACAACCTTCAAGTGGTATCCATTGAAAGAAAGGATTTTTGTTGGCTGCAACTAATTTTGGCCTTTCGTCCTTTATATGATAATAAATTTGTGAAAGCAAAAATTAGTGTTGGCGACACACCCTTTGTCTGTGCCTAGTTTAGCCCTGCATTGATTTGTGAACAATTTGGAATTCTTGATGCTTAGGAATTCAACAGCATCTGATTCATATATGCATATCATGTTACTAATATATTCCTTATTGTCTTTGTCTGCAAATAGAGCAATAGCTCCATTACACATATCCTGTAGAAACCATTGTTTTAGCTAGTTTTAGTGTAATGAAAAAGTTATATGGAGAAATATCCCTATATACCAATGATATTGTTGCGTTCCGAGCTGTAATTCCAGCTGCTGTTATACTACTAGTTTGGTGGAGTGTAACCTCCAATAATGAACAGACGATTTTCCAATGTTCGTATATTTGTTCAAATACAACGTTCAATAAATGCCAAATGAGTTATCATGAAACAAATTGTCAACCTTCGATGTCGTACTAGTTCTACTAATATTTTAATAATAATGGCACAAATGCGTCGAAACAAGTTTTAAAAAGCAATGTCGTAAACTTCAAAATGTGAGTCACCTTATAAAGTATTATTCTTTCTTAAACACAATAAATACTTCCTAAAATTAATGTTATTCTATACTGTAAGTTAAGTTTTGATACTTTAAACGTATGACATTTATTTACTTCGAAATACGAAGGAGTCGCTCTTAATATGACACTGATTCTGACTAAAAATCGGCCCTTTATATACTAAGAGTTCCCGGTCGACCCAGAACAAGGTCGAACGACCAAAAACACGGTCGAACGAACGCTCACGACCATCAATACGTCACGGGTCGACCCAAAGCTTTGTCGACCGAACGCGCACGACCACAGATATTGGTCGGTCGACCATGCATTTGGTACGATATTCTATAGTTCCTAGGCAACACAGGAAGCAATATGGCGGACAATGAACTTTGCAGTTTTAACAACAAAATGTTAAACGATAAAAATGAGCCATGTAAGGCAACCTGTGACTAAAATGAATAGGAAAAACATGGATTATAATGCTAAGAACCTAATCTGTTTCGTAAGTACAGTAAAAACAATGTATTACGACTATTCACAAGATACTAAAGTGCAGAAATTAGTGATGACTCGTGACATTACAAAACTGCTTCTAAAAAGAAACAATAAAAATCTAACGAGTTCACTTGAATTATTATATGGATAAAGCCTGACAATAACAGGAGCTTGGGGATATGGATACTCGCAATGGATATATATGAAAATAAATGCTGTTATAAATTACACAAGGGCTAAATGAAGTCCAGCTGTAAGTTGTTTCAGTAGCAATCAACAAATGCTAGAAGACAAGGTAAGTTTTTAAATAAAATCACTACCCCTGGTACCGGATTGTATCAATATTGTTAGGTCGTAACATCCAAAAAACATATTTTTGTGTTGCCTGAAAGGCGATATATATGGGTTACTTTTGAAGCGGCGACGTTGGCGGCATAAAAAAAGTTCAAATAAGTCTTGTGCAGACAATAACTTCAGTTACGGGGTAAGCCGGGCGACACATCCGACTCGCTAAGTTCTAGTTTCTAAATACAAATTACGAGTGATATTTAAAAAAAAAAAACTACTGAAAATCATGTTCCATGTTGTCTGCAAAGTCATGTTAAATCTATGAATAGCCATTATTCCATATTCACTTTTATCAAATAAATCAATAGATTCTCTTCAAGCCATGTCCATATGTTGACCACTTTTGCATGCCCTCCCCAGTGCTATGTCCATATGTTGACCACTATTGCACGTCTCCCCAGTGCTATGTCCATATGTTAACCACTATTGCATGCCCTCCCCACTCCAGTGCTGCTATGTCCATATGTTGACCAATATTGCATGCCCTCCCCAGTGCTATGTCCATATGTTGACCACTTTTGCATGCCCTCCCCAGTGCTATGTCCATATGTTGACCACTATTGCATGTCTCCCCAGTGCTATGTCCATATGTTGACCACTATTGCATGCCCTCCCCAGTGCTATGTCCATATGTTGACCACTATTGCATGCCCTCCCCAGTGCTATGTCCATATGTTGACCAATATTGCATGCCCTCCCCAGTGCTATGTCCATATGTTGAACACTATTGCATGCCCTCCCCAGTGCTATGTCCATATGTTGACCACTATTGCATGCCATCCACAGGTGTGATCCTGCACTTCAAGATGGGGGCCCTTTGTGTGACGATCGTGGAACACGAGCTCAAGAAGTACGACCTGTGGAAGGGGGAACTCGAGAAGAAGAAGAAAGCTGATATCCTTTTGCTATTATTTTCGCTATTCAGGGAGGAACATAGACTTGTATTTGCAAGATTGAAAGATGTTACCTTGTAAACATATCATATGCCACAGCAGCTAATTTCTGCTGGCAATTATTTAATACGGTATTCGGACAAAAGCCCCTTGCCCAAAAGCCCGTTGGTTTGAAAATGCACACATGGACATAAGCCTCTTGGAATATTTGAGAGAGTGGACATAAGCCCCTTGGTGGATTAAACAGGGTGGACAAAAGCCCCTTGGTAGATATGACAGAGTGGACAAATGCCCCTTGATGATTTTAATGTTAATGGGACCAGGTTTTTTTTTTATTGAACTGATCTGCAATATATAATATAAGAAAGGGGCTTTTGTCCACTATTTCATAATCATCAAGGGGCTTTTGTCCACCCTGTTTAATCTACAAAGGTGCTTATGTCTACTGTGTCAAATATACCAAGGGGCTTATGTCCGTGTGTGCATTTTTAGACCAAGGGGCTTTTGTTCAAGGGGCTTTTGTACTACACTCATTTAATACATGTATGCGTCTGCTTGAATAGGCATGTTTCTCTTAAATTTGGCTTGAACTCTTTGTTTAAATAAATTTATATAACTGTTAATGCAGTCATCAATCAAGTCTGAGGAACCCTGTTTCAGTCCTCTGTTCTTGTAGCAAAGTGCAGACATATATTTTTTAAATGGCAATGTTACTGACTGAATAGAAGGGAGAGCACATGTACAATGTCTGATTAATATTTGTGGTACTACACATGGTCACATAACTTGTGTGGGGATTGGTCATGAAATTATTTCTACGGCCATTCTCCCCTACCTCTGATTCAAGTAGGGCAGTTGTCAGTTACTGGCATAGGTATGTGCTCTTAGTACTAAGTGTGAGTAGGTTAACTGACTGCCGTGATATGACTGAAATACTGTTAAAAATGGCGAGAAACCCCAACAAAACAAACAAAAACATTACACATGGTGTCTCTTTTAAAAGAACTAAACCAAATACCACAAAAAGGAGTAATATTATGGTAAATATCTCCACATTCCAGATCATGTTTTTTTATGTGTATGATGTATTTACTGTATGATTTTCTAATTTTTTAAAGGCATGGGTAACAATGATTCCTATCAAATAAAAGCTTATTCCTGGTCGTCATAAACATTGTATATCACGGCTTGCACTATGATGAAATGTTGGAAGTCCTGACTTCAATGTGTTGGATAGTGGACGTTCTGAGCATTTATTACATGAAATTTAGAGTAAAATCCAAGCTCTTTTAAGGTAATTTTTTTTAATTAGGTGATTATATGCCAATTAATTCAGGAAAATAGGTATACATTTAGATAAAAACATTTATCTGACTATTTCATCCTGACAACTGCCATGGCTGCAATTTTGGAAGTCCTGTGACAAAAACTTGAAGTAGATAACTCCCAGACTTCCCTTAATGAAAGCCCTGGTATGTCTTGTTCAGTTTTCCTTAACTCCCATAGCACCAGATGCAGAGAAATCTAGCAAGAAAATGAAAGAGGAATATGAGAAGAGCTTGAAGAAGTTTGATGGTTTAGTGAAGAAACAGGAGCAGTTGCTTAGAGGTACACATTTGATGCGTGTCGTGGGAAAACGAGGCTTAATGCATGTGCGTAAAGTGTCTTCCTGGATTAGCCTGTGCTGTTCGCACAGGCTAATCCATGGCTTAATGCATGTGCATAAAGTGTCTTCCCGAATTAGCCTGTGCAGTTCGCACAGGCTAATCCAGGAGGGTACTTTCCGCCCATAGTGGATTTATGTTTAGAAGAGACTAACTCTTCCTTGAAACAGAAAATACCTTAAAAGAAATTGTCATCCCGGATCAGCCTGTGCAGACTGCACAGGCTAATCCGGGACCTAGGCACATGCGTTTAGCCCGATTTTCCCACGACATGCCTCATTTATTCCTACTTATTGGCGAGTACAGTGTACTTAATGAAAGTCCTTTTCCGTAATCTGTTAGTAGGGCAGTGCCTATGATCTGTTTACTATATTGCTCTGTGTTCTAGTTAAATATTTCTCATTTTTGAACATTACATTTGGTATTGCTAACTAATTCTCTGTGTTCAAATTATAACCAGGTGTTAAATATTTTACTCAGTGTTTTAGTCATCTGTCCCATCCTGTTCTATATATTGGTCTTTATTTGAGATAGGTAGTTGTCATTGTTGAACCTCATGCTCTGTGTTCCGGTGGCTTTACAAATATTTTTGAACCTATTGACCTCCTTTCCAGTGGCCTATTACCTTCGTTGAACCTAAGCTCAGTGTTTGGATTACTGACATGTATTTCTCATTAGTAAACTTATTGTTCTGTTTCCACTGGCTTTTATCTGTTGTTGAAACCTACGGCTTTGTTTTCCAGTGGACTATTACTGTTTTTTGAAACTGTTGCTTTATAATCTACTGTCATAATACTATTGTCTTGTGTTGAACCTGTTCCTTTATGTTCCAGTGGCCTATTACCTGTTGTTGAATCTAATGCTGTGTGTTTCAGTGACCTATTACCTATTTTTGAAACGATTGCTCTGTGTTCTAGTGGCCTATTACCTGTTGTTGAACCTATTGCTCTGTGTTTCAAAGCCCTATTGCCTAGTGTTGAACCAATTGCTCAAGGTTCCAGTGGCCTATTACCTTTTGTTGAACCTAAGGCCCTGTATTCCAGTTGACTATTACCTGTTGTTGAACCAATTGCTCTAGGTTCCAGTGGCCTAGTACCAGTTATTAAACATTTTGCTCTCTGTTCCAGTGGCCTATTACCTGTTGCTCTGTGTTTTAGTGGCCTGTTACCTGTTGTTAAACCAATTGTTCTATGTTCCAGTGGCCTATTACCTGTTGTTGAACCAATTGCTCTAGGTTTCAGTGGCGTATTAACTGTGTTTCAACCAATTGCTCTAGTTTCCAGTGGCCTATTACCTGTTGTTGAACCAATTGCTCTATGTTCCAGTGGCCTATTAACTGTGTTTCTATCCAATTGCTCTAGGTTCCAGTGGCCTATTGTTGAACCTTTTACCTGTTATAAAACCTGTTGCTTACTTCAAGTGGTCTATTGCCTGTTGTTCAACCTTTTACCTGTTGTTCTATTACCTGTTGTTCAACATTTTACCAGTTGTTGAACCTGCTGCTGTGTGTTTCTGTAGCCTATTACTTGTTGTTGAACCTATTGCTTTGTGTCCCAATTGCCTATTACCTGTTGTCAAACATATTGCTCTGTGTTTGAGTTATCTGTTTTGCGATGTTGAACCTACTGCTCTGTGTTCCAGTGGCCTATTACTTGTTGTTGAACCTGGCTGAGGACCTAAAGGTGGAGATGAAGATGAAGAACAAGAACGTTATCAAGATGCTGGTGAAGTCACTGGAGAGGGACAACTTTTAACTCCTCATTCTGGTGGTCTCTTTCTTAAAGAAGCTCTCCATATTTGTAGAGAATAAAACTGAAATGGTAAGCTTGTGTACGTTCTAAATTGTTTGGTTTATGTTTTAAATTTTGAGTCCAATAAAATAATAGCAATATATTTTAACGCTTTGCTATGGGAAAAAATGTTTGTAAATAGTGGAAATTGATAGTAAAGATTTTCAAACTTCTTACTGCAGCCTTACAGAAAAAAATAAAAAAGGAATACTTTTGTATATCATTGTTTAGAATTCCTTTCCTTATCAAAATACAGAAATGGCAGGACATGGGAGGGAAGTTTAATAAATACAAACGTATACAAGGGGCTTTATGTTATGTTATATATTCACCAAGAGTTATTACATTTATAACTTGTCGAACAACCAGGCTGAGTTGAACATCATAGAGAAGATGACGAAGTTGGTGCCGTGTGAACACGAGGACCTGCTGAACATCACACTGCGTCTCCTCCTCAACCTCTCGTTTGACCCAGACCTGCGCAGCAAGATGATAAAGTTTGGTTTGCTGCCTAAACTTGTGTCCCTGCTCAGTAAGCCTTTGTATATTAAATGCCATGTATATAAAGTTTGGTTTGCTGCCTAAACTTGTGTCCATGCTCAGTAAGACTTTGTATATTAAATGCCATGTGTATAAAAATGTTCACGTTTTATATGTTACTTTGAAAATGATTTTATTTAGAGCATTTTGATCTTGTAGCAAAGTAAAAGCATCATTACAGTAGCAAAGTAAAAGCATCATTACAGTTACCAGGGTACATCAATCAAGATTTATTGTAATGTGAAGCATTTGATATACAGTATGTTATTCAAATATTAGTTCATATTGTTGAATAACGAGGTCATAAATACTCCTTGCCTCTAAAATTCATCTGGCAGTCAGTGACTTTGATTCGCTTTCTTAAGCTTTCAGTTATTTTCCAGTGGCCTTTTACCTGTTGTTGAACCAATTGCTGTAGGTTCCAGTGGCCTATTAACTGTGTTTCAACCAATTGCTCTAGCTTAATGACTGACTTTTATTTTCATTTTGATCAGAAACAGGTTTAAATATATCGGGTTTCTTATTTCAGACAAACCAATGCTTGCACAAATATAAGCTTTCAAGTTACGTTTGTTTTTAAAGAATTACGTCATTTGCTACAATCTTTCTTTTCCAGTTACTAAACTAGACGGAAGTGACTCCAGAGTTCAAATTGCTGGAATTATAGGTGGTGTGACAGCCACTGTTGTTATTGCCGTTGCGTTAATTGGAGTTTGGGTGGCCTTTAGTAAAAGGTAATGATAGTTTATAGGTATTTGATTTGTCAATTTATTATTGTAAGCTAATACATGTTATGTACGAGTGTTGTCATTAACTTGTGTGAGAAAATTATTTTGATGTAATATAGAACGTGTGATGAAAAAGTAATTTTAATCCAGTGTTAAGTTTATATTTATAATGTATTGACAGACAATGTCACACAAATATTGTTACAAATTTTTGCAGAGACACACTTATTATGGTATTCTGTCACTCGTTGACATTATTGACACTGTCACGCAAATAGTGTAACACAGACAGACACAATTACAACTGTGTTCTATCAATCATTAACATACGTTGTAGGCGCAAACGACGACAGCCATCTGCGGATTATGAAACAACCCAGGGTCGTGTAAACGACACCAGTGATTTGCATTTATATGCCGGACTCGAAAACAGTAAAAATGTTAAAGTTATTTTCAGAATATGCATTATTTACGTTGAAACTATAAATATTCATAACGATAGTTAATATTTATTTCCTTTGTAATTTCGAAGAACATTACCAATACAGACTAATTTGCTTCATGGTGTAGTTCATGTACAAGTCATCAATGTACAACGTTATTGCAGATACATCGCATCGGCGGTATTATAACACATCAGTACATAATAACGCTACACATGATGCAAGCGGTCAACTCATGCGAATGAGTTTCTTTCGCAATATAAGATTAACCTTCGTCATGACTATTGATAGCTTGACTGACACGAGGCGTATATGTTATCATTTCCAGTTATGCATGCAAGGCGTACCGGATTGACCCCACAAGTGCATCGCGAATAGATTTAAAACGAATTACAAGGAATTTAAAAGTGATTACCAACGATTTATTATTATTTACCGCAATCACTTGCGTGTATATGATTTCCGTTTAAGGAATGTATCAACTGTTTGAATGATACCCATACATTTAGCTTCAAATCGATTTTGTAACAATGCTTTTTATGTGTACTTCATAAGGATTGATACTTGTATGTAAATATCTTGGATATTTGAATCGTCTTTTGATACATGCATCATGCATGTTTTGCATATTTTGTCGGTATATGTACCATATATATATAGATATATGTAGTTTTTTTTATCATAAATACAACATCCATCTAAAGCGATAATCTGCATAACATTTTGTAATGTAGATGCTACATTCTTAGTTAACAATAAATATCCTTAAGGCAGTTTCTTTCAACTTACATACATGTCCTTTATTCTGGATGTTAAATCTACAAAAACAATACAGTTTCGTAGCAAATAATAACTTATATTTGCAGTTTGGGATTTGAATTACATCGTAAAAAATATTATTCATCAAACGGTTGTTGAAAATGCTTTTGATGATATTCGTATCTGTCGTTCTTTTTGTAATGCTGTTTCATTGCTGTTGATATGATAAAAATATTGACATTTTTTAAATCAACTGCTTAAAGTTGACACAAAATATACATGTAACACATAACGATCTTGTAATTTTAAGCGATATCTTAAGTTTTTAGAATAAAGAAATAAGGAAGATATATTGCGGATTGAACCGGTTCCCAAAATAAAATCAACGACATTGTGCTGTGCAATACATATCTTTCTCAAATGACATTTATACTAGAAGCAGATCTATCTAGCAATTTGAAAGCCACCTCTTCACATATTGTGTAATGAACGCTAGAAGGAAGTTACAAGTGTGAAGTACATGACAAGTGTGAAGTACATGACAAGTGTGAAGTACATGACAAGTGTGAAGTACATGTAATAGCAAAGAATCCCGTTAATCAGCTTCCCAATGTAAATAAACGTACTGCACAAACCATTCCTAAATAAAAATATTAAGGGATGCGTGTAAAGCTATTAATGATTTGTTGCATATTTACATTATTATGTCAGCGACATTACTCTCCGAAATATGGTGTTTTCTAGGCACAATATAGTTCACATGTAATAGCTGTTTGTTGGTGAAATTAGCATTGCTTGAATAACATTAATTTATGTAAAGACTGTAATCTAAAGTTAAAATACGTTTTGTTACATATAGATCTACGTCACAAAGACAAACAATACAAACATTTTTAGATTTAATAAAGCATTTGAACGTTAAAATTAAACCATATGCCATATTCCCTAACCGTTTATCCCCCCTCATATACTACCATATATACACCTTATACGTAATAAGCTGAACAGGAACGAGGGAGTCATCGTGGTGACGTTTTCAGCAGTTTTACGTCACGTCAGTTCCCGTCGCGACGGTACGGCCAACACAGGGGCAAGGGCACCTCAAACGTACAGGACAAGAATGATTAGGTTGTACACATATATTGCTGATTTATAAGTGTGTTCAATAGACCTCATGCATTTTGCATTGTATTTTATACGAATGTTTCGAGTTCAACATTTTAAAAATAATATAAAAAGTGTGTTAAACATATATTTTGCTACACAGTGTATAATATAAATGCGTATATCTTAATTTGTTTGTCAAATCTTCAACGTAATATTCATGCTTGGAAACGGATCAGTGCCACTGACCACGTTATACAGTGGATAAATAATGGAGTAACTATTCTTTTTGCGACTCGAGTGCAGCCGTTTGAACTGGAAAATAATATACTTAGTGCAAAGCAGTGCACGGTTGTTACCAACGAAACTGACAGATTGTTATTACATGGATATATTGAACCTAGTGTGGTTAAACCAGCGTTAAATTCATGCATGAAAAACACGTCTTCTCTCAGGAATGAACAAGAAGAGAACGCTATAATTACACAAATGACATATGACGTCATTTGTGACGTATACAGTGTAGTCGTGTTTGTCACGTGACTACTAATGTCTAATGACAGTGTGTCGGTATATGATATATATTCTCAATTGTGTACACAAATAATACATTAATTCGCTTTTACAAATATTGTGTTTAGTTAATTTAATATAACAAATCGAGTAGGATTTGAAGGATAAGTACATGGCATTCAGAGGTAAAGTGTAAAAAGCAACTGTTTGAAAAATAATCTTTAGTACATTGGTTAAAAAGAAAGACCTTAAGTAGATATACTATACATAAGCCAGATTCCTTACGAACGTACCTCGGGTAATAATAAGTACATCTGCACAAATTAGTTTTGATTAAAATATTCTTATAAAATTAGCCGCAGTACAGTAAATTGGACATTCCATGTGTTACAATCTATAGTTATAATGTTTTAGGTACTGCTTAATAAAGATTTAGGCACCAATTTAATGTTTTGCATCTGTTTCATAGCGTGGACCTTAGATAACTGACGGCAAATAAAATATTGATCAAATTTATTAACGTACTCGCAATACTGAATTAATTCGACATCAATCGTCGAAACCGATAATGTCATTGACTTACCTAAAATCTACTGATTTAAATCATTATATAGTAAGTGTTCTGACAACATATGCAACAATGGAAGAATATTTCTACATTTAGCACCAACTAATTTATACCACATAGTAATATAAAAATTGAAGCAATCTACTGATCAATGCATTATCCTTAGATTTATGCATAATAGGTAAACGGGCTATAAATGACACTGCAGGAAAAAACTATAAGCCTTGTTGTTGGTTATCTTTGTTATAAAATATTCATTTGTAAATAAATAAGTTAACTCGCGTACGATTTACTTTCAGTACAGAATAATACTAATTAATTCATCCATTAATTGATAGTAACTGATCACATTCTGGTAATATAAAACTTGACACCTAACAATAGGTAATTGTGTCACAAGGTAAGATAAGTTTGTTAACCAGGAAGTGTTAAATGTGAAAACGGTTGAGCTTTTGAAAGCGTCAAATACGGTATCCTGAAGTATTATCTAAAACTTACGGTGCATAGATGTGACATGTGCATTTTTATATTTTTTTATGTCGTTCCCACGACATATTAAGTCGTGGAAACGAGATCTTATCTCGTGGGAACGAGATCTTATCTCGTGGAAACGACATAATTATGTCGTGGTAACGACATATTAAGTCGTGGGAACGAGATAATTAACTCGTGGTAACGACATATTAAGTCGTGGGAACGATATTTTTTTCTCGTGGGAACGACATAAATAACTCGTGGGAAGGACATAATAAGTCGTGGGAACGAGATAATTAACTCGTGGTAACGACATAATTAACCAATCAGAATACACGTTGTTTAAAAGCATGTTTTAAAATGGCTGATACAAGAGACGCTTACATTATATCGTATTTCAATGCTGGATTAAGATGTAAAGAAACTGTTTTCTTCTGCGAGAACAACATGGAATTTGATTGGCTCATTAAGTCGTTCCCTCGACCAAGATATCTCGTTCCCACGACATAATTATGTCTTTCACACGAGATAAGATCTCGTTCCCACGACTTAATATGTAGTGGGAACGACATAATTATGTCGTTCTTACGAGATTAGATCTCGTTCCCACGACTTAAGATCTCGTTCCCACGAGATAAGATCTCATTCCCACGAGATGAGATCTCGTTCCCACGACTTAATATAAAAACACGCACATGTCACATCTATGCCACCGTAAAAACTATTCCAATCAAAGCTTTATTTTATCTACGAACGCTTATATAAAAGGAAGTTTTAACCAATATGGTGACAGTGTGACATGAATGAATACAGGCTTTGACAAGATATTAATGCCGTGGTAAAAGGTATTATCACCTGTTGTCAATTGTATATAGAACAGTATTAGTTCACAAATTACATGCTGCATTCTAACGTTTTTCATTCATTAAATTCTTGCTCTGCTTCTTGCCATTCTTGGTCTTCTTCCTTCTCTTCATCATTCTCTTCTTCTTGACATTCTTGCTGTTCTTTCTTCTCATCCAAATGTTGATATTTTTCCATTTCTTCATTCTCTTCCAAATGTTCCTATTTTTACATTCTTCACTTCTTCTTTCTCGTCCAAATGTTCCTATTCCGATATTATTGCTATACTTGCATCTTTTCGAACTGACGTTGTATTGCTACATTCAAGATTATTGCATCCGAATAACTTGTCCCAAATCTTTAAAAATTCGTTAAATACAACGCATTACAAATGGTACAAAACATAAACAACGCATGTAAATTAGACGAATACAAAACGTCATAATGACCAATGTCATAATTAAGCAATCCTAGTATTACATCAGGTTGTGCTTCTCTCTTAAGTTCGGCAGTTTCCGTATAAGTACACGGACAAAAATTCGAAGCTAACAAATTACATGGCTATGAAAAACTATAAGTTTGAAGTAATCGATTAAACATTTAGTGCTTCTTGACCTATCCTATACTTGGATAGATCAACGACGTCATGAATCGCACCAAACTGCCCGCAGTGGTTACTTCCCCGTTGGTACACTTCTCAGTTACCACTGCCACCACTAGTCAAACACTTACAGATTTGGAAGTTTTCAGGGGAGACGATTATGAGGAGACTGAAGATTGATTTTTTACAAAATTTTAATTGTATCATTATCATTTATAACAATGACACAGACATGTTGCATTATTGGTCCAGGTATATATATTACGAGTTAAAATGAAAAACGAAAACAAAAAATAAATAAAATAAAAAATTAAACATAACAACGCAATGATTTTACGTTGTCCACGTTTTTATCATGTGCTTGCCCGCGATTTTATTTTGCGCCAAGTGTTTGCCTATTGTCACGTGGAACTTCGTGACGGCAGGGATTTAAACGGGCTATGCTCGGACACAGTTAAATCTCTGCGAGGAGGTTGGAATCGCACATGGCAGCGCACTGGCGCCAGGGTCGTACAGTATTATTAAAGAGGTGTATCGACGGCTAATATAGTATAATATTTTAAAAATTAAAATTATATTTATGAAGCATTCATTAAATGGTTAGTTCACACATAGGTCTCTTTTTGATAAATAAACAGTTAAATATGTTTTTTTTATAATTATAATACAATTGTCACCGTTTCACTTTTTGCGAGAAAGTTCGAAGTAAAATCGATAAGAAAGAAATGTTCATGAAACACCGCTACACGCATGTGCACTATTGATAAATAAGGTCTAGCGTAGGAAAGTTTCCATTGAAGTGCGCGATTTTGTAGGTGTGAGTTTGATTCCTTCTGGAACCTTATATTGACAACAAATGGAGTTGTATATATTTTTTCTTAACGATTCCGATCCATATTATTGCTACTAGTAAAATGTATTCGCGACAAAGGGGAATATGTGTTGTTTGAATACGTGTGTATACTCATATTCGCATGTATGGGAAATACCGTCGATATGCCCCGTTAATGCTAAGATAGTATCTTTTTCACTGTTTCTACACTGAGGTATTTTGTGTGTGTTTTAGGTGGTAAAGTGTTAATAATTTTGCAGGCAGTGCTTTATAATTGTAAAACACCCATTACGCCAGTGCCATCGAACTACAAAACGTTGACCGTTAAAGGGACTCTGTCATTGAAACATTGGTTTCCTATTGCACAATAAAGTTATATTAGATGATAGACATTCGCTGTACTAAGACATATACACTAAATAAAGAATAAATAATATTTTACATAACGAGATATTTAATAAAACCAATAAGTAGAAATGTTTGTAAAAAATTACAACCCCACGCGGTTATCGAACTCACGACTGAGGAACCATAAGGAGAAATGACGGGGGGCCTCTGTGGTCAGGGGGGGGCGGCCTCTGTGGTCCAGTGGTAAAGCACTGGATTTGAGAGCGAAAGGTCAGGGTTTCGATTCCCGGTCCGGAACCTGGTCCCCACTTTCATCTTTCACTTTCTTCACCAACCATTACACTCGTGTATTGGTAGTACCTGGAAGCATCCTGACAGCTGCAGGAATATTAAAAACGACATGTACCCAAATGACATACCGCAATAAATCATACTTGCCACGAGGGAAAAGTTCTCAAGTTCAGTTATGAATCGCAAGAAGCAGACCAAGAATTTAATGAATGAATGTGTCAGTTGCAGCATGCAATGTTTAAACTAATACTGTTCCATAATTTTAGATTTAATTCCCACGTTTGACTACCTTTTCTGACATTGCAGGAGATATTTATAAAATCTTTTTGTAACTATTTACTTTTATAATTATGTCGTTTAGTTTGATAGCTCGGACACATTAGCTTGATACTCATGAACTATATAAGCATAAATTACTTGCTCGAATTGTTTCCTATATTTATACTCGGTTGTGTGTACCTGTTTCACAAGTGTAATGATACTATAACAGCATTATCAGTTGGATAATCTCTCATCGATTTAACATGTACGGAGAATAATGTATGCATCGTAACGGTTTTTAGACTGTTGGCGGAAGCCAACGGTCTTTTGAGAGGGGAATTTCTAAAACATGTATCGCGGAAAACTACTTCTTTTCTTTGCAGGCTATTAGCCAGTAAATCGAAACCAGAATGGGTCCTTCTTAAAAACAGCAAAAATTCACACCCGTTTTCTTACATTTTAATTATTTAAGATAATGTATTTAATATGTATTATATTGTGTATATCATGTGATTTATTACAATTACAGTTTGTAAAAGGTCAATGGTCAATTTATAAAAATAACTTTAAACTAATGACACCTCTACTTTTGCTATTTACTTGTATGTAACCGAAATATTTACCGGAGTGTCCTGGAATAAGGCCACCAATTTAATGCGCTACATCGGTTATTTTTGACTCGTTGCGAAAGTGTTTTTTCTTATTACCAATTCTCATTCTAAATATTTTGAAAACAAACTACTGCAATTTATTAATTTTAAACTGTACTATGGACAATCGAGAGCTTGCATCGTATAGTCTCTTTTGACTCAGTAGGCTACGAACAAAGATCTATAAATAAACATGTTTATTTATAGATCTTTGGCTAAGAAGCACTAACAATCGGTGCGCCTAAGTACTACGCTTTATCGGTTATTCTGGCCCTTGTACATTGACTTCTTAACTGGCATGTATATAATTCCGTTTGCATAATTAGCTCGAACAAACTATTTTTTCGTTACTTACAAATTAGAATTAGTTTTCATTAAGAAATCGAATACTATTGAATAAGAAGCCAAATTACAAAGTTTAAAGGTGGGAAATTGAACTTCATTCAAACAAATGTTTCTTTTTGAAAAAGAAATGCACTCATAGTTCATACGTTTTTAGTTTCTTTTGTCGCTGTCTGCGTTTTGATTAATATATTCATGCATACATTGTCAACTTAAATTGTCCGAGATATAACAATATTGATTTTAAACGTTCATGTTTGCCTATGATTTGAATTCAAAATTGATACTGAAGACTAGGCTTGTCTTGTAAGATACAATTGCGGCATATGCTTTGTACAATTCCAGAAACATGGCGCGCTGGGTATGTCCTCTTGCGATTCTTGTAGTGTGTTCGCACTCAATTGGTAAGTTCATGTTCGTGCTCATTGATTTAAATTACGTCTTACATAGATATGTCTCATTGTGCAGTCTTTGCGAGGTAATTAATTCTTATGAATGTTCTTGCCATTGTGTATAACATGCTCAACATGTATAACATATATGATATATCGGTATATTTAAACGCGCTTGCCCTAGCGGCGATATCTCTGGTTTACAATCAATATATGTAATGTCAACTTTTTCAGGGAGCTCTCAAGATACTCCCTGTCAACCTGGATACTGGGGAAATCTTTGCATACGATGCAGGCACGCAGGTTGCATGTGTACTAATTCTGATAACTGTTTTGGATGCATAGATGGATATTACCGTGAAGTTTTTCTGTGTCGCATATGTGCTCAGAATTGTTTGAAATGCACGAATTCAACAACATGCCAGGCCTGTAAACATGGATACACGGGAATTACCTGTGAAATGGAATGTTCCTCCTCTAACTGTATTTGTTCAACTCCAGACAGGTGTGATAGTTGTGCTGATGGGTATTATAATACCTCTAACAATTGCACTGATAATTGCAACCCAAACTGTGAGACGTGTTCGGATGTCCATACCTGCAGCACATGCAAACCTGGAATGTATGGAATGTCATGCGAATCAAGTTGCTCGCTGGGATGTAGTGGCAATGAATGTAACTTCATGGATGGGACATGCACATGTGCTGCAAATTTTATCGGAGATAAATGTGACCATTGTGTGCCAGGGAGATATGATATCTTTTGCGAAAGAACATGCCCAGACGGATGCTTTGACGACGCTTGTAACAAAATAGATGGATCATGTGAGGCAACTGGTTTACGTGTATCTGGGTGCAAAGATGGATACTGGAATGAACGGTGCACTGAACGGTGCCACGAATACTGTCGAATATGCAACCAAACAAATGGCGATTGCCTGTTATGTCAGAGACCAAACGTGTTTGGATGTAACTATGATTTCGAATGCAGCAAGCACTGTGTCAATCAGTCTTGTTCTATAAACGGTGATTGCAATCTGGGATGTGCTACACATTTCTATGGTCGGAGGTGCGACATTTCATGTCCAGAAAACTGTGCTGGTATTGGTCTTGGATCACGTTGTTCGCAGGACAACGGTGTATGCCTGTTTGGATGCAGAGACGGATACACAGGAGAATACTGCAAACAAGGTTCTGTTTATTTCTGTATCTATTACAATAAATGATTATCATCCTATTATTGTAATGTAAATTATGTTTGCGTTTTGTTGTGGTTGTTGGACCCATTTTGACTTTTTTGTGATATTTATGTTATAAGTACTGGAACTGTGAAATGAATGCTTTGGCAAGCGATGCGTGTATTTGGATTTTCCATGTAACCAATTAATACCTAGCATCTTTATAATGTATATAAAAACTAATTATGGTATAACGTATTGTTTTCATACTTTTCATTGCAGTGTCTGTTCCGACGGAGGATTCCGGTGGCCACACTGCCGCTGCTATTGGTGGAGCTGTGGTATCCGCTGTTATTGTGGTTGTCATTGTTGTGATCTTAACATCGGTGTTCATTCGTAGACGGTAATACTGTAGTTTTTCAACCCGTCTTTTATTTATGCGTAACGTATATTATATATTAATGGTCTATGTCCACTTCATTATCGCTGTCCAAACTGTCTATAGTAACTGTTTTGTGCAATTCATAGTAGATTACGAAACACGTAACGGATTTCATCTTTCGTTCTCATTGATTTCCTGAACGTTTGATTTACTTGAAACTGTTTATGATTTGTCCATACGTAAATAAAAATATAGAGAACTCAATGATTATTCATGGGAAACACTCTACCGTGGTATCATTCTGTGATAAAATGCACATTTCAATATTTCCCCACTTTACAGCCAAGCATTTTTTTCTAAATCCCCACAGTGGGAGATGCTTGGTGTATCAAATGGCCCGGGGGAGGGCCCAATATTACCGGGATCTAAGATCCGACCAGTGTATTTCTGGGACCCGGAATCATTTGTCGTGTCAAATTCCCGCCTGTCGGGAATCGCTTTCAGTCTAAAGCCCCGTATATGCCCGCCTCTCGCCCCCTGTGGAAAATATTGATAGGTGCATAAATATTGTCTTGTGCTTCTATGAATTACAATGTTCATTTCCGCCTATGCGATTGCTTTAATATTGAATTGCCTTTCCAGGCGCAAAATGCAGGACCAAACTTCGGAATATGAAACGACGCAGGGATCAGTTAGCGGATCTACTGATGTACACGTATATTCTGGATTGCATGAAAATAGTAAGGATTGCATTGATTTTAATATATACAGAGTAATTTACGTTTAATAAGTATACACATTATAACCAAATACAAACTAAGGTATTTGCAAAGCATATAATTATAATTTCACATAAATAGGAGTACGATAGCTACATGTTAGACAAAAGTATGGTCTACGTAAGATTATATTAACTCATAATTGGTCTTTCATTTATTATTAATATACTATTATATGCAAGTAATATACTTATATTTGCATTACGTTAGCGCTCACAAAATCATAAATATTCTCGTTTTATAGAAGTACATGACATGACGAGTAATATCCCCATGTTTGTATGTTACAGACATTTGAGCTGCCGTCTTGAAGCCTGCATGATCTTTGACTAGAACCTTACACACGGTGGAACTCATTCCTGGAAGCGTTCTACAGAATAAATAGTTGACAGAATTTTTTCCATGTGGCGAACTACTTACAGAACTGTGTAGAAAGAAATATATACGTGTACAGGTTGCGTCTGTATGGTTGTAAATAACTTTTAGAAATACAATACAGGACACAAATAAAATATTCTGTACACGGTTATTTTGCAGTCTAACTAAGCAATTGACCCAATTTACAAACAACTATTGTATCGATAGTATTTTCTTTTTGTAATACTACAACGTATTATTATTGTTTCGCACACTGCATTCTGCTGGGAACGTGCTTGGTTGATATGACGGATACATTATTTGTATCTGATTGTTGCAGTTTTCCATACAGATGCGTGTCATAATGAATATAAAGTATGTTTGTACTGGTGAGTTCTTAAGTAATTTCAATATTTTGTTGACTGTGTACTGTTAGAGACATAAGGAAGAAAATAATATGATGTGCATTGCATGTTATGCACCTATAAATGTTTTCCCCCGGGGGGGGGGGGGCGGCGGGCATATACGGGACTTTAGACTGGAAGCGATTCCCGACAGGCGAATTTGACATTCCGAACGATTCCGGGTCCCGGGGTAATATACTTTGGTCGGTTTTTAGATCCCGGTAATAATGTCCCCCGGGCCATTTGATAGACATATAGCATCTCCCACTGAGGGGATTTGGACAAATTTGCTTGACTCAAGGGTGGGGAATTAGACACCAAAAATAAAATTTGTCAAATTCGCGTGGTCAGCCCGCCCCCCCCCCCCCCCAGGGGAAAATATTGATAGGTGCATTAGTAGCTCTAGACATAATGCCACAGACAGGCCTGTGTTTATAAAACTTAAAACTCAGAACTTACAACTATATTTGCAATAAAAACCTGTTTTTCAATTATCACTGCAAAAGTGCTGCGAAAATCTTAAAGAAATTCAGAGCTCGGTTAGATGTGATAAGAAATCATGTTCCCACCTATATTAATTTTATTTTATTTGAAACGAAAGCCCATATACATCAGTTCAAAAGTTGCTGTTTTGCAGTAAAATCTACAATTCAAAAAACATGTGTACACTAAAATTCACGGTTTTTGCATTTGTCACAGTATCGAATAATTGTATTCGAGCTTTAGCATCGTTTGTACATGAAATAATGGATATCGCTGACGAATAGGAACACCTACAACTGCTTTAAATTGCCTATAAATGGATTTAACGAGAAAAACGAATTTATTCAATACATGTTTAAAATCTTCACAAAATACATATCAATCGGTGAAATACATGTCAACAGAAAAAAATCACGTATAATGCTATTCGCTATTTTTACAATGCCGTATTACCATACTAGCTGGACTACTTTTTAATGACATCATCATAGAGATAGTTATGTAAACAAATATAATCTATACATACAATGATTAGTCAATATTGTAGTTTTTAAACAAATAAAATAAGGTAACCGCACATTTGAAGTTTATCGTGGTAGATAATAAAAGGAATACAATTTCGATAATTATTTTTTATGTCCCTTAATATTGGGACAATAAAAAAATGTAATTATTTTTAAGTGTCCCAATACTTAGGGTAATTACGGTATATCTTAATATACTTTTAAAAACTAAATGTGTCGAATATTTTTGTGTTATTCGCTTTCAAAAGTTTAAACGGCTACAAAAGTGGAAAATCCATATTTGCGGACACTACATAGTGGGACCCGGATAGTAAACAGAATGTACATGCATTAAATGTGTTAAAAGTCACTGGTGAAATCATACTTCATAGAACCGTATATGATTAATAGTTTGAATGCTTGCGTCGAGTACCTAGAAGCTTCATAATATAGTGATTTGTAACCTCAATCATATACGGCGTAGTTTCATTTATAATCTCTGAACATCGTTTAAAATATATATATATATATATAATTTCTTTTATTTCCAGACATGCATGTTGGAATAATATAATATTGTTGATTATTACATATTTTAGCTATTTATTGCAGTTGATAAAATATTCCTGCCACTAATTCACCGCTTAGAGACTGTACATATTTTAGCAATGGCAGCAGACTTAATTTTTTATTTGTAAACAAAAGGAAGGTTCCAGTTTGTCTCCAAATTATATGACGAATAGAACACTTTGTCGCCATGAATATGCAACCAGAAGATGCCAGATACTTAAAAAGGTTTCCGTTTAAAGTTCTATAAACTTTTACTTTCGAAACTGTGTGAAAACATGTTCTGTCCGAATATGCGACATCCGAAATAGAGCATGGTTATATTGACAGGTTTGCTTTTTAAGCGATCAGGTTGACAGGTTTACTACAGAAAACACCATAGAACTGTTCTTAGTGCCTACAAATTATAATAATCATAATTTTATCTCATTTCATGACGATTTTTAATGATCTCCAGAGTCCAACAAATTTCAAAATTTTCAGGTAGCCCACCGGGCTACTAGATTAAACACTTGGTAGCCCACCATTTTTATGGCTCATAACTAATATACCTGCTAAGTGACAAGCAAAATAGCGTTATATTTATATATAGATAGTACACACAAATAAATCCATTTGTTCAGATAGTCTATAGATATATACAGTCATACTAACAACAAAGGTATGTTGATGGGAATAATAGAGTTATGAGTAATAAGAATAAATAAAAAAAATAAATGTGATAAGAATACTAGTTTGGAGGTGCCAGACTGAGACTCATCAGGGGATCTCTTCTTTGCACTTGGTTCCTGAGGTCCTGAAGAACAAACCAGAAAGCGGTCCACTTTTTTACTTTTAAGCTATTTACAAATTTATTCTCGAGTATTTACACTTTAAACAAGACAGGTTTTTTATTTAAGTTCACAAAATGTCAATCACTGTCAAATTTATTACACTTATAAATCCAGTCACATATTTTTATTCCAGTCACTTATAAATGCAACCACATCACTTTTAAAGCAAACACATCAGTAATATAACATTTACAAAAATACTAATAGTAATTTATAATTCGAGGCAACTTATATACAGTATTTTTTTTTAATTAAAACAATGTTTTCTCACGTAAAACCAAACTTACCTTACTAATTAACAGTCGCTCCTTTAATCCATACATTAATTCTATGTGCGAAGTAATTATGACGGTGTTAATCGCTTTCACACCACTTGAATCGATTTTAATTTTCGCATGTATCATTGTTGTTTATTTTCGGCATCCTTAGTTAATTTACGACATCAAAAACATTGTCGCAAACATGTCTTTCCTGCGAAATTCCGAAAAGTGGAATGACGTCATAGCATGTGTTTAAACTAACCAATTGTCCTTAATAACATTAATAGCAGACGACACTGAATGCTTCTGATTGGATGGTCATGATACAGCACTGCTGTTACAATCGGAAGCCAGATTACCTTAAATGACTGATAACAATTGATGATTAGATAATTGATCGGATTATAAACAATACACAGTATACATACAGTCACTCTCTCAGGGTAATTAATTGCAAGGTTGTTTTGTCAAAATACCGGGCTACCGATGATAGACATTTTAAGTAGCCCGACGGGCGTGTGCTTGGAATTTTAGGTAGCCCGACTGAAATTTTCGGTAGCCCCCGGGATCCGGGCTATGGATTTGTCAGACACTGATCGTTAGTATGGAGTGAAAACTTCAACCTGAAATTGTTCTCTAGCATGTTGGTCCGTCATTCCGGTCCTCTTAATGCATAAATCGATCTATGCATAGTTAAAACATTGTTAAGTATATATGTTTGGGCAATGAATATGTAGTTCAATCTGTAATATTTCACCTCAAAACAAAAGAAAAGTTCAAAAATCTGCAATATTTGGCCGACGTACAACCTAGATTTAGCTCCCTCTAATGACCTTTTTCATGTAAAGTGTGACCCATTGGTCCGGCCCTTCTGATTGGTTGTCAATGTTGGTTGCTATGCGCAGGTGCGCGTGTTATAATTAGTTTGTCAAAGTAAATTTGTGACTGCCTTAATGTAGTAATCCAATTATTTTGAATAAAAATTAAGAAATAAGCTACTTTCAACACATTTTTCAAACCTACTCATTTCTTTTTATAAGAATCATGTAATTATGTGTTTTCTGTTCAAATGAATCGCTACACTGCTCTCATATAATCATGACCTACTTTCCATTTATGAACAGGAAACATGTGTAACATCTGAATTTAATCGTTAAACCCGGTAACTCTGTCACGATTTTTGCTACGATTGCCCACGATTTGCAATTTCTTGGTGAAGCGTGGTAAAGCGTGAACACATACGTACTGGCATCTGTGTGATACTTGAAGAATCTCGGGGGGATCCTTATCTATCGGGAAGCGCTATGACAGTTTTGAACATGTTCAAAACATTCGTGGCTTATTGTAGCGCCGCCACGATTTTTCCAAAATGTAGGGCAATCCAGTGCCATTGTATCTCAATCTGGCTTATTCTTTCAGCCATCATAGAGGCATTCGTGGCCTTTCGTGTTTAATCCTGATTAATCGTGACCAATTTATGACATATTACAAGACTTTGGTTATGGTACGTTTTGCTATGTATACGGTACGGATTTCTACGCTTGCCCTACGGTTCAGTTGCAATTCCAGTAGGATCTTTATCGACAACTATTATGGCTACTCACTATTATACACGATGGACCACGAGAACCCGACAATTGTGTCGCATTGCCTGTATGGTTTATCGCGATGCATGAGGCATCATGGTGTCCAAATCGCCTTGAAGCGTAGTGAAGCGTGAGAATTATTGGCTGCTCATAGGTTTATCGTGATGAATCTTACTTCAATCTTCGGAGAAACGTTAACAATCGCCTGCAATCGTCTGTTACCGTAGCGTATACCTGATGCTAGCGTATTACAACAGTAATAGATCGCATCATATCTTGGTAAAACAGTGGTGAATCGGTTGCAGAAACCTACAAGTGTCGTTGATATTCGTAGTCTCGTCCTACAACAACCGTAGGTCTACGTAGGAAGACACAATCGGGACACTGTGCATCCCAACTCATCATGATTACCACGTCCATTGTGGGTTATCGTAGCCAAAATCCTGACAGTGTGACCGGGGCTTAAATAAACGGACAAACATATTCAAACACATTTCAGTTTAATAACCTATACTGAAATGCATTTATAGTGGTTTATTTAAAATAATATATTCATAGTCCCGGACCGACGAGATGGTCTGGACCGGCGAGTACAAGGGATAATATAAATCTTCAAATACTGTCGGCTTTTCAAGCCAACTTGAGGGACAGATATGTTGTGGATAATCCGATATCATATCAGTGCCAGTCTGGTACTTAACAAGCTATTCGAATTGTGTTTTTTGTGTTTAATGTTTTTCACTGATGACACAATTATTGATGCTCTTATTTTAAGGGGCCAGTTCATAGATCTACACATTTAGAATGTTTCTGTTGTTTTCATTAAATTGTTGAAAACATGAACCATTACATAAAGTAAAAAAATACAGGGACAAGTATGTAAATCGGAATGGGCAAGAGGTTAGCGCTTTAGACTTTTGATCTGGAGGTCTTAGGCTCGAACCTTGGAGAGCAACTTTTCCTTTTTGTATGCTTTTCTTGTTATTGTGCTTGAGCTCTTTTGTTCTGATGCTTTAATTTGTCAATTTAAGACATTTAATGCCATATTTGAAAAAATACAAAAATCTGTTAACAAGTCCATTAAATTAAGTGACACAGGATATAAACCCTATTATAGCAATGACTTTCATCTACTTGCAATGGTTTTCTGGTCATTGCAGAAATAAATGGATTGTGTTAAATGTTACATGAAATAATGAATTAACAATACAATTGACAGTTGCAAAGGCATAGATCGCTCTGCCTTTCTGTTTGTTTAAGGTTGTTTGTCCAAAGATTTGAAGTAAATTGATTGGATTAAGCAACCATGTGCTATTATTTACCACTGAAACATAAACACCTAATTTGTGAACTCAGTCCTTAATTGACAAGTAGCAACTGGTCAATTTATTGTTCTATATATTGTTCATATTAAGACAGTTGCCTAATATGCAGTTTCACAAAATCAAAATGCATATTAGACATATTTGCAGGTGTAAAGAAAAGGGAAAGGGGGTAGTATAGATCAACCCCACAGAATTTAAGATGATCTTATTTAAACAGACTAAGATAAAGAATCTAGGCCCATCTGTACTAGCAAGACTTAACCTCTATAAGCCGTGGTAGAAATGTTTTTCTGGTCACTGCAGGAAAGTGAAAGGAGGGAGTATAGATGTCCACCCCACAGAGAAGGCCCTGGTGGTGAACTATGAACTGGAGGCCACCATTCTGGGAGAGCTGGGGGATCCCATGCTGGGAGAAAGAAAGGAATGCCAGAAAATGTAAGCAGTTTTGTGTTCAGTTTTTCAAGAGTAACATGGTGGGGAATAAGTTGTATAGGAATAGCTGCTTTTCAGTATTACTAAATACTGGTATTGGAAGAATTAATTTTGAAAAACCTACAAACTACGTTTTTGTGACATATTCTCTATATGATTGGTTTCAAAGAATCCATTATCGTCAAAAATTACTGGTTGAATAAGACCAATACTTTTTATAATGATCTTCAGTATTTCTAAAATATTCCAATGAATTTGAAATTTATTTCTTTCTCCATATTTTCCTTCCCATCAAGACCCAGTTTGTGTTTTCAGCATTCGAGTGAAGAGCCTGAACCCCAACAGTGACCTCGGTGCACTTGCCAAGGAGATCATAGACAAGTGCAAGCTGATCCACCCCAGTAAACTGCCCGAGGTGGAGCAGCTGCTGTATTACCTGCAAAACAGGAAGGACAATGGGCCCAGTAAAGGTACAACTAAAGCCCCCACACCCCAAAAAAAAAAAAAAAAAAAAAAAATTGTGTGTTGAGTGCAACAGTCTAAAAAAAGTAAGGTAGGGTCAGGACTGATTTTTTTTTTTTTACTCTTTGGTAAAAAAAACATTGAAAATTACCTAAAATCTGAAGAATATGCATTTCTCTGAAAACATTCGTCGCCAAAAAGTTGTTTTTTTAAACTTTAGGGTCGGGGTGGGTGTGGGGCTTTGCTATGTAGGGTCGGGTTGCCGAAAACACAGAATTTGGCCGAATTAGATTTTTGTCTATAGAAATTCCCAGTAAAGGTAAATGTTACATTAACGCTTCTTTATGAAATTGTAATGTGTTCTTTTAAAGAAATGTATTTAATCTAAATAGTGAATAGGTTGTAATTATGTAGAACATCCACAAAATTGCCAAATACATTGTATCAGGTACTACAGTTCACATTCTGATATTACATGAATCAACTTCAACAATTTCACAAATACCCTTTATTATTAACTACTTTGTAACATGAATCATGGTGGTACATACAGCATATGTGTTGGGGTTCTATAAGGACACTATGGTACATACAGCATATGTGTTGGGGTTCTATAAGGACACTATGGTACATACAGCGTATGTGTTGGGGTTCTATAAGGACACTATGGTACATACAGCATATGTGTTGGGGTTCTATAAGGACACTATGGTACATACAGCATACGTGTTGGGGTTCTATAAGGACACTATGGTACATACAGCATACGTGTTGGGGTTCTATAAGGACACTATGGTACATACAGCATATGTGTTGGGGTTCTATAAGGACACTATGGTACATACAGCATACGTGTTGGGGTTCTATAAGGACACTATGGTACATACAGCATACGTGTTGGGGTTCTATAAGGACACTATGGTACATACAGCATACGTGTTGGGGTTCTATAAGGACACTATGGTACATACAGCATATGTGTTGGGGTTCTATAAGGACACTATGGTACATACAGCATATGTGTTGGGGTTCTATAAGGACACTATGGTACATACAGCATATGTGTTGGGGTTCTATAAGGACACTATGGTACATACAGCATATGTGTTGGGGTTCTATAAGGACACTATGGTACATACAGCATATGTGTTGGGGTTCTATAAGGACACTATCGTACATACAGCATACGTGTTGGGTTCTATAAGGACACTATGGTACATACAGCATATGTGTTGGGGTTCTATAAGGCCACTATAATGAGCAGATACATCACAATGACACAATCATTACCAATTTACTCACCTTCAAGTTTGACATACAGCTTCAGGGAAGACAGAGCTCCACGAAACCCCCGAAGTACCGACATACGACGCTACAGAGATTGACGAGACAGCAAACATCAACGACCTTGACGAATACCTGGAGTTGCTATACGAGGATGTTGCCGAGAAGATACGTGGCTCCGCCCTGCTGCTGCAGCTCTCCCGTAACCCTGACAACCTGGAGGAACTTTTCTCAAACGGTATTACTTTTCTATCAATTCATAGTTTCCTGTCAGTTTTGTGGTATTTAATTAACCAACGATTAAGCCATGGCCCAATTTGATTTAAAATATCATTTTGTTGAATATTTGATTCGATGAATTTTCCCTTTATACAGGCTGGTTTTATTGCATATTCATGAGTCATGACTTGCAATATAGGAAAGATTTATATGTATTAGTATTAATGTCATTGTATTGGTTAATGTGAACATATGTGCCTTATATATCAATATAAAAAAGAACAGTGAAAAATGGTGTTTAAGATATCTAGTTCGGCAACCATGATGCCATGATCAATTTACATCATTAATCTGCACAAAACCGTTAGTGTAATTAATAGTTTTATGACACATAATTAATAAATATATAGAAGAGAATGGAATAAAAATTAGCTGTTTTGTGTAATTAATAGTTTTATGACACATAATTGATAAATATATAGAAGAGAATGGAATCAAAATTAGCTGGTTTAGTATGGACAATCCATTCGGGCCATTGATTGATCGATGCATCAAAAGAATCATTGCAGCTCAAGAAATAATGTATTCTCTGAAAATGTGTGTGTTCATGCAAGTTTTTTTTTTATATAAGTATGCATTGTATATACATTGTCCGCCTATAAAAATGAGATATAATCCATAGGGAAGTGTCTTCAGAACATTTAATTTTCTTCAAGATGTATGGTTGTACATGTATTTTCAGTTAACTGTAATAATGACATTCTTTTCGGAGTTTGGCTTAACATGCAAATCATGTTAAAGTAATTTTGGAAATGTTATTTTTAAAATGATAGTTTTATAGGCACTGATAGCACCATTATGGCTTTTGTTACCAATTATTTCAATGTTCTAATATAAAACTTGTTGGCAGTCATTATACCATATGGAGCAAAGTCATAAAGACAAGGATTTCTCTCCCCTTTTACCTATATTTAACTTCATTCTACAGAGACGGTTGTGAGCGCGCTGGCCCGTGTGTTACGAGACGACTGGAAGAAGAGCTCTGAGCTCGCCACCAACATCATCTACATATTCTTCTGCTTCTCCAGCTTTACACAGTTCCACGGTGAGGTGTTTGTGTTATCTTTCTTTTTAGAAATAATTTTTTTTTATGCCCCCACAAGGTGGGAGGTATTAACCATTGCATTTGTCCGTCTGTACATTTCAAAATTTTGTGTGTACTCATCTCCTCTTTAACAGATGGGCTGATTTCACTCAAACTTTCACAGCTGAAGAACCTTAATGTGTAGAGGAAAGGAAGGAATTTTAGCTGCGACCAATTTTGGCAGAATTATGGCCCTTTGTTGTTGTTTCCACTATAGAATTTTGTGTACTGAACTCCTCTTCAACTTCCGGGCTAATTTGGCTCAAACTTTTACAGCTAAACAACCTTAAAGTGTAGATAATCATAAAGAAAGGAATTTTGGTTGCAACCAATTTTGGCAGAATTATGGCCCTTTGTTGTTGTTTCCACTATAGAATTTTGTGTACTGAACTCCTTTTCAACTTCCGGGCTGATTTGGCTCAAGCTTTTACAGCTAAACAACCTTAAAGTGTAGATAATCATAAAGAAAGGAATTTTGGTTGCGAACAATTTTGGCAGAATTATGGCCCTTTGTTGTTGTTTCCACTATAGAATTTTGTGTACTGAACTCCTCTTCAACTTCCGGGCTGATTTGGCTCAAACTTTTACAGCTAAACAACCTTAATGTGTAGATAATCATAAAGATAGGAATTTTGGTTGCAACCAATTTTGGCACAATTATGACCCTTTATTGTTGTGTCCACTATAGAATTTTTGTGCTCAACTCCTCTTTAACTCCTGGGCTGATTTGGCTCAAACTTTTACAGCTAAACAACCTTAATGTGTAGATAATCATAAGAAAGGAATTTTGGTTGCAACCGATTTTGGCAGAATTATGGCCCTTTGTTGTTGTTTCCACTATAGAATTTTTGTGCTCAACTCATCTTTAACTCCTGGCCTGATTAGGCTCAAACTTTCACAGCTGAACAACCTTAATGTGTAGATGATCGTAAAGGAAGGAGTTTTGCCTGCGACCAATTTTGGCAGAATTATTGCCCTTTGTCCTTTTTTCCACTATACAATTTTGTGGACTCAACTACTCTTTAACTGCTTGTCGGATTGCACTCAAACTTTCACAGCTAAACAACCTTAAAGTGTAATCCATTGAAAGAAGGGATTTTTGTTGGCTGCAACTAATTTTGTCCTTTCGTCCTTTATATGATAATAAATTTGTGAAAGCAAAAATTAGTGTTGGCGACACACCCTTTGTCTATGCCTAGTTTAGCCCTGCATTGATTTGTGAACATTTTGGAATTCTTGATGCTTAGGAATTCAACAGCATCTGATTCATATATGCATATCATGTTACTAATATATTCCTTATTGTCTTTGTCTGCAAAAAGAGCAATAGCTCCAAACACATATCCTGTAGAAACCATTGTTTTAGCTAGTTTTAGTGTAATGAAAAAGTTATATGGATAAATATCCCTATATACAAATGATATTGTTAGGTCGTAACATCCAAAAAACATATTTTTGTGTTGCCTGAAAAGGCGATATATATGGGTTACTTTTGAAGCGGCGACATTGGCGGCATAAAAAAAGTTCAAATAATTCTTGTGCAGACAATAACTTCAGTTACCGGGTAAGCCGGGCGACACATCCGACTCGCTAAGTTCTAGTTTCTAAATACAAATGACGAGTGATGTTTTAAAAAAAAACTACTGAAAATCATGTTCCATGTTGTCTGCAAAGTCATGTTAAATCTATAAATAGCCATTATTCCATATTGACTTTTATGAAATAAATCAAGAGATTCTCTTCAAGCCATGTCCATATGTTGACCACTATTGCATGTCCTCCCCAGTGCTGTGTCCATATGTTGACCACTATTGCATGCCCTCCACAGTGCTATGTCCATATGTTGACCACTATTGCATGCCCTCCCCAGTGCTATGTCCATATGTTGACCACTATTGCATGCCCTCCCCAGTGCTATGTCCATATGTTGACCACTATTGCATGTCCTCCACAGTGCTATGTCCATATGTTGACCACTATTGCATGTCCTCCCCAGTGCTATGTCCATATGTTGACCACTATTGCATGCCCTCCACAGTGCTATGTCCATATGTTGACCACTATTGCATGTCCTCCACAGTGCTATGTCCATATGTTGACCACTATTGCATGCCCTCCACAGTGCTATGTCCATATGTTGACCACTATTGCATGCCCTCCCCAGTGCTGTGTCCATATGTTGACCACTATTGCATGCCCTCCCCAGTGCTATGTCCATATGTTGACCACTATTGCATGCCCTCCACAGTGCTATGTCCATATGTTGACCACTATTGCATGTCCTCCACAGTGCTATGTCCATATGTTGACCACTATTGCATGTCCTCCCCAGTGCTATGTCCATATGTTGACCACTATTGCATGCCCTCCCCAGTGCTGTGTCCATATGTTGACCACAATTGCATGCCCTCCACAGTGCTATGTCCATATGTTGACCACTATTGCATGTCCTCCGCAGTGCTATGTCCATATGTTGACCACTATTGCATGCCCTCCCCAGTGCTATGTCCATATGTTGACCACTATTGCATGCCCTCCCCAGTGCTATGTCCATATGTTGACCACTATTGCATGCCCTCCCCAGTGCTATGTCCATATGTTGACCAATATTGCATGCCCTCCCCATTGCTATGTCCATATGTTGACCAATATTGCATGCCCTCCCCAGTGCTATGTCCATATGTTGACCAATATTGCATGCCCTCCCCAGTGCTATGTCCATATGTTGACCACTATTGCATGCCATCCCCAGTGCTATGTCCATATGTTGACCACTATTGCATGCCATGCCCAGGTGTGATCCTGCACTTCAAGATGGGGGCCCTGTGTATGACGATCGTGGAACACGAGGTCAAGAAGTACGACCTGTGGAAGGAGGAACTCGAGAAGAAGAAGAAAGCTGATATCCTTTTGCTATTCTTGCCGCTATTCAGGGAGGAACATTGACTTGTATTTGCAAGATTGAAAGATGTTACCTTGTAAACATATCATATGCCACAGCAGCTAATATCTGCTGGCAAATATTTCATACAGTATTCGGACAAAAGCCTATTGCCCAAAAGCCCCTCAGTCTGAAAATGCACACATGGACATAAGCCTCTTGGAATATTTGAGAGAGTGGACATAAGCCTCTTGGTGGATTAAACAGGGTGGACAAAAGCCCCTTGGTAGATATGACAGAGTGGACAAATGCACCTTGATGATTTTAATGTTAATGTGACCAGGAGTTTTTTTTTATTGAACTGATCCACAATATATAATATAAGAAAAGGGCTTTTGTCCACTATTTCATAATCACCAAGGGGCTTTTGTCCACCCTGTTAAATCTACAAAGGGGCTTATGTCCACTGTGTCAAATATACCAAGGGGCTTATGTCCATGTGTGCATTTTTAGACCAAGGGGCTTTTGGGCAAAGGGCTTTTGTACTACACTCATTTAATACATGTATGCTTCTGCTTGAAAAGGCATTTTTCTCTTAAATTTGGCTTGAACTCTTTGTTTAAATCAATTTATGTAACTGTTAATGCAGTCATCAATCAAGTCTGCGGAACCCTGTTTCAGTCCTCTGTTAGATTTCTTAAATGGCAATATTACTGACTGAATAGAAGGGAGAGCACATGTACAATGTCTGATCAATATTTATGGTACTACACATGGTCACATAACTTGTGTGGGGATCGGTCATGAAATTATCTCTACGGCCATTCTCCCCTACCTCTGATTCAAGTAGGGCAGTTGTCAGTTACTGGCATAGGTACATGTATGTGCACTTAGTACTAAGTGTGAGTAGGTTAACTGACCGCCGTGATATGACTGAAATACTGTTAAAAATGGCGAGAAACCCCAACAAAACAAACAAAAACACTACACATGGTGTCTGATTTAAAAGAACTGACCCAAATACCACACAAAGCAGTAATATTATGGTAAATATCTCCACATTCCTGATCATGTTCTTTATGTGTATGATGTAATTACTGTATGATTTTCTAATTTTTTAAAGGCATTGGTAACAATGATTCCTACCAAATAACAGCTTATTGCTGGTCGTCATGGGTAACAATGATTCCTACCAAATAACAGCTTATTGCTGGTCGTCATGACTAACAATGATTCCTACCAAATAACAGCTTATTGCTGGTCGTCATGGGTAACAATGATTCCTACCAAATGAAAGCTTATTCCTGGTCGTCATAAACATTGTATGTCACGGCTTGCACTATGATGAAAATGTTGGAAGTCCTGACTTCAAAGTGTTGGATAGTGGAAGTTCTGAGCATTTATTACATGAAATTTAGAGTAAAATCCGAGCTCTTTTAAGGTAATTTTTTTTAAATAGGTGATTATATGCCAATTAATTCAGGAAAATATGTATACATATAGATAAAAACGTTTACTTGACTATTTCATCCTGGCAACTTCCATGGCTGCAATTTTGGAAGTCCTGTGACAAAAACTGGGAGTAGATAACTCCCAGACTTCCCTTAATGAAAGCCCTGGTATGTCTTGTTCAGTTTTCCTTAACTCCCATAGCACCAGATGCAGAGAAATCTAGCAAGAAAATGAAAGAGGAATATGAGAAGAGCTTGAAGAAGTTTGATGGTTTAGTGAAGAAACAGGAGCAGTTGCTTAGAGGTACACATTTGATGCGTGTCGTGGGAAATTGGGGATCAATGCATGTGCGTAAAGTGTCTTCCTGGATTAGCCTGTGCAGTTCGCACAGGCTAATCCATGGCTTAATGCATGTGCGTAAAGTGTCTTCCTGGATTAGCCTGTGCAGTTCACACAGGCTAATCCATGGCTTAATGCATGTGCGTAAAGTGTCTTCCCGGATTAGCCTGTGCAGTTCGCACAGGCTAATACAGGAGGGTACTTTCCGCTTATAGTGGATTTATGTTTAGAAGAGACTAACACTTCCTTGAAACAGAAAATACCATAAAAGAAGAAATTGTCATCCCGGATCAGCCTGTGCAGACTGCACAGGCTAATCCGGGACCTAGGCACATGCGTTTAGCCCGGTTTTCCCACGACACGCCTCATTTATTCTTACTTATTGGCGAGTACAATGTACTTAATGAAAGTCCTTTTCCTTAATCTGTTAGTAGGGCAGTGCCTATGATCTGTTTACTATATTGCTCTGTGTTCTAGTTAAATATTTCTCATTTTTGAACATTACATTTCGTATTGCTAACTATTTCTCTGTGTTCAAATTATAACCTGGTGTTAAATATTTTACTCAGTGTTTTAGTAATCTGTCACTTCCTGTTCTATATATTGGTCATTATTTGAGATAGGTAGTTGTCATTGTTGAACCTCATGCTCTGTGTTCCAGTGGCTTTACAAATATTTTTGAACCTATTGACCTCCTTTCCAGTGGCCTATTACCCTTCGTTGAACCTAAAGCTCAGTGTTTAGATTACTAACATGTATTTCTCATTAGTAAACTTATTGTTCTGTTTCCACTGGCTTTTATCTGTTGTTGAAACCTACGGCTTTGTTTTCCAGTGGACTATTACTGTTTTTTGAAACTGTTGCTTTATATTATACTGTCATAATACTATTGTCTTGTGTTGAACCTGTTGCTTTGTGTTCCAGTGGCCTATTACCTGTTGTTGAACCTAATGCTGTGTGTTTCAGTGACCTATTACCTATTGATGAAACGATTGCTCTGTTTTCTAGTGGCCTATTACCTGTTGTTGAACCTATTGCTCTGTGTTTCAAAGGCCTATTGCCTAGTGTTGAACCAATTGCTCAAGGTTCCAGTGGCCTATTACCTATTGTTGAACCTAAGGCTCTGTGTTCCAGTTGACTATTACCTGTTGTTGAACCAATTGGTTTAGATTCCAGTGGCCTAGTACCAGCTATTAAACATTTTGCTCTCTGTTTTCCACTGGCCTATTACCTGTTGCTCTGTGTTTTAGTGGCCTGTTACCTGTTGTTGAACCAATTGTTCTATGTTCCAGTGGCCTATTACCTGTTGTTGAACCAATTGCTCTAGGTTCCAGTGGCCTATTAACTGTGTTTCAACCAATTGCTCTTGGTTCCAGTGGCCTATTACCTGTTGTTGAACCAATTGCTCTAGGTTCCAATGGCCTATTAACTGTGTTTCAACCAATTGCTCTAGGTTCCAGTGGCCTATTACCTGTTGTTGGATCTCTTATCTGTTGTTAAACATGTTTCTCTGTGTTCCAGTGGCCTAATACCTATTGTTGAACCTTTTACCTGTTATTAAACCTATTGCTTACTTCAAGTGGTCTATTGCCTGTTGTTCAACCTTTTACCTGTTGTTCTATTTCCTGTTGTTCAACCTTTTACCAGTTGTTGAACCTGCTGCTGTGTGTTGCTGTAGCCTATTACTTGTTGTTGAACCTATTGCTTTGTGTCCCAATTGCCTATTACCTGTTGTCAAACATATTGCTCTGTGTTTGAGTTATCTGTTTTGCGATGTTGAACCTATTGCTCTGTGTTCCAGTGGCCTATTACCTGTTGTTGAACCTGGCTGAGGACCTAAAGGTGGAGATGAAGATGAAGAACAAGAACGTTATCAAGATGCTGGTGAAGTCACTGGAGAGGGACAACTTTGAGCTCCTCATTCTGGTGGTCTCTTTCTTGAAGAAGCTCTCCATATTTGTAGAGAATAAAACTGAAATGGTAAGCTTGTGTACGTTCTAAATTGTTTGGTTTATGTTTTCAATTTTGAGTCCAATAAAATAATAGCAATATATTTTAACACTTTGCTATGGCAAAAAATGTTTGTAAATAGTGGAAATTGATAGTAAAGATTTTCAAACTTCTTACTGCAGCCTTACAGAAAAAAATAAAGAAGGAATACTTTTGTATATCATTATTTAGAATTCCTTTCCTTATCAAAATACAGAAATGGCAGGACATGGGAGGGAAGTTTAATAAATACAAACGTATACAAGGGGCTTTATTTGATGTTATATATTCACCAAGAGTTATTACATTTATAACTTGTCGAACAACCAGGCTGAGTTGAACATCATAGAGAAGATGACGAAGTTGGTGCCGTGTGAACACGAGGACCTGCTGAACATCACGCTGCGTCTCCTCCTCAACCTCTCGTTTGACTCAGACCTGCGCAGCAAGATGATAAAGTTTGGTTTGCTGCCTAAACTTGTGTCCCTGCTCAGTAAGTATTTGTATATTAAATGCCATGTGTATAAAAATGTTCAAGTTTTATATGTTACTTTGAAAAAGATTTTATTTATAGCGTTTTGATCTTGTAGCAAAGTAAAAGCATCATTGCAGTTACCAGGGTACATCAATAAAGATTTATTGTAATGTGAAGCATTTGAAATACAGTATGTTATTCAAATATTAGTTCATATTGTTGAATAACGAGGTCATAAATACTCCTTGCCTCTAAAATTCATCTGGCAGTCAGTGACTTTGATTCGCTTTCTTAAGCTTTCAGTTATGTTCCAGTATAGCTTAATGACTGACTTTTATTTTCATTTTGATCAGAAACAGGTTTAAATATATCGGGTTTCTTATTTCAGACAATGAAAACCACCGACTAATAGTGTTATGTATCCTCTACCACATCTCTATGGACGACAAGTCCAAGTCAATGTTCACCTACACAGACTGCATTCCCATGGTGATGAGAATGCTGTTGGAATCCCCGGAGAATCCAGACATAGAGCTGCTATCACTGTGCATCAACCTGGCAGCCAACAAACGCACTGCTCAAATCATCTGCGAGGGCCAGGTAATTCTATCAGTGCTTATTTTTTCAGAGGATGGGTTCCAGGCCGTAGGTTTTGGGGGAAATTATCGCCTCAAGTTTGGTAATGAGGAAAAACATTCAAGGGTAAAGTCAAGTTGGTGGGTAAACTGCATAATTAAAAAAAATAGCTTTGGGATGACGCCTATATTTGGCCCCTGCTATATAAGGTAAAAAAGCCCTGTCTATGTTGCAGTGTTCCCACTGCTTTACATAAACAGGGGTTCAACTGACCCTCCCTGTCCCCTTCTACAAGGAAATTGTAAACAAAATGTAAATTTTAAAGGGTTAACAATTTGGGTTATAATTGCTGAAATTGTGGATATCATAACGCCAAACAGGGGATTTTGGAACACTGTGTGGTCCCCACCAGTAATTTACCCAGACCTCACCAAGTTTAATAATAATCACAGCATCTTGCTGACGTTTCTACTATGTTAATTCCTTCAAAACTGCTACATCTCTTTACATGTTCATTTTTGTTAGTAAATCTTTAGATAGAGCATGAAACCTCTTTTGAATTTACTGGACTGTTACTTGAGTGATGCAAGCCTTGGTCGACCTCTAATAGTCTCAAGATATTTGTGAATTTTTTCTTATTGTTAAAATGCATCTATTACCAAGAGATTTTATAATTTTTCTACATTGCAAATCATAGAAGAAAGAAAATAGTTTACAAGTTTATGTTATATGCGTAAAAGAAACCTGTCTCTGACCTTTATGCATGTTTATGATACAGATTAATTACAAGGAATGTATTATTTTCAGTATTGGATTCATGTTTTATTATTTCGCTGATACTGTAGTAATAATTAAAATGATCATCAATAAACAATTGCAGTTTTGCATATTGAATTTCTATTTCAGGGGTTGAAGATGGTGATGAAGAGGTCATTCAAGTTCCGAGATTCCCTGCTGATGAAGATGATCAGAAACATATCAGAGCATGATGGGCCAACCAAAACCCTGTTCATTGTAAGCTGTGCCATTGAATCATTTCATGATCTGTTTACATTATGCTTGCAACTTTATGGTAGTTGTTTCCACATGTGCCACTATCAATCTCATCAAAATCATCTCCAGTCTGACGCTACTTTATTATCCGCTGACAAGATATGATGACTTCGCATTAGGGGTCACGTTCAGATGACCTTTTCAGGAGCTAATCAAACGGTTGCCTTAAAAAATATTGTGGTATAACTTCATTTATAAACCACAAATACTATGCACGAAATTAACGTGAACTTTGGATTTTTACTCGCCATAGGTACCACTATATCCATTTGATCTGCGTGAAAATTAACTGTAAATGATTTATTCCCAAGGATCAGCTGGAAATGCATCACTTTTCAAAAACCGTGGCCAAACATTGCTGTGCAAAAGGCAATTTCATTGGGCGCAACAGGGCTGATATTTTATTGTTCGGAAGGTCATTTGAACGTCACCTGTTATACGATATCTTCCGATCCTGACAATGTTAGGATTTGATTTTAATGAGATTGGTGTCACTATTATACAACCTGATTTACTTTGTATATATAGGTTATTATTTTGCGCTCAGATATCACATGTTTAATTGTTGACCTAGTTTAGAGCATGTGGTGATGCTTTAGAAGTCCTTGCCAAATGATGTGTGAAATTTAATATTTTAATAATAGCAGGGCAGAAGTTTTAAATATTTGTGTTTGATAGAGGTGCTGTATCAAGGGTGTAGTAGTTGAGGATAAGCCTTACAGTAGATGGCTTTATCATAATGTATTGGTAATTATATGGGGAAGGAATGGTATTTATGGTATTTTGGACACCTTCAGCCACCTCAATGCCAAAAGTGACAAGAATAATATTTATTTATTTTTAAACATGAAAATATTAACTTCCAATAATTGGGTAATAATTGGTTGCAAGAAATTTTGTATGTGTTAGTTGTGTTGGAGGCTTTTTGTTTGCACTTTTTTGCCAAATCGTAAATATTTAAAAAGAGACATGGTTGTCTGTAAACAAACATTGGTTATCGATAATTTGGAAACCATGTCTCTCAAAATGTCATTATATTTTCAAATACCTGTATTCTCAATACCAAGATCTAACCTGATTTACCATTTACCCATGATACCCATTTTTATGCTCCCAAAAGGGGAGCATATACTCGCCACTTTGCTTGTCCAAATTCTCATTCAACTGCCATTTGTTTGTCAGGGTGTCAAATGCTCTTTCCCCAAGATTTATCCATCATACTCCATGCCAGTCCTTCCATCAATCCAGTAATTTGTTTCTGTGGGAGATCTCAGGAACTAATGACTCGAATTCAGTGAAATTTTGTATAACTTTGCCAAGGATTGAGGGATTTTCAAATTACTTGGCACAAATGTTTGCATAAATAGACAGCATGTCATGCGTATGAACAAGGGCTGTATATCAAAGTTCAAGGTCATACTTAGAGGTTAAAAGTTGAAATTGGCTTTTCGCCTGTCGGGAATGATAACTTAGCGATGAATGGACGGATTTTAAATTCACTTTACACAAATGTTCGCCTCAACAAGACATCATGTTGCATTATGAATCAGGTCCATATACATAGGTTAACGGTCAAGGTCACATTTAAAGGTCAAAGCGACATCGGGGAGCATCTATCGGTTCTACCAATATTCTTTTTTCATTACCAGGACTACATCAGTGACCTTGCTGAGGCTGTGCTCAGTCCAGAAGAGGACGACTTCTCATTGGAGTGCCTTGGGGTGCTGGGGAACCTCACCATCCCCGACCTGGACTACGAACTCATCCTCAAGGAGTACCAGCTTGTACCGTGGATCAAGAAGAGGCTGCAGCCAGGTGGGACTAAATGAAACGAACTTGTTATACTTTTTTAAACTGTCATTAAATGTCTTTACTGAAAAAACTTAGCATTTGGACTAAAAAACTTAAATATTATATCAAGAAAACCAAAAGAAAAGAAGGTACTTTCATATGGGATTGAACCTCCAACCTCAATATACAAAGTTGCTTAGTGCCGAAGTAGTTAATAACCAGGATATAGTCTTGGAGATGCTGTTTGGATTTCGGATAATAATATGGTCCCACTAATGTACTAGTACATTACTTTGCAGGCCATCTGTGCTTGACTGACTCTTGCTTCCAATAAGTAATTAGTCATATTTTGGCTTATATGCGGTCCCATTATTGGGTGTTACTTAGCATGCCTTTTTGTGCTTAAAAGACCCTTGCTTCCAAAAATGTGTTCATTTTATAGTCAATTTTCCATTTTTTTTGTCTGTTACTATAACGTAGACTACCTAGCAGAGCCTTTTTATAATTTGTGGAAGTACTTAAAAAACCTTTTTAAATTGGACATATAATGTGATTCATGACTCAGTGATGGCGAGTAAAATATTCATTTCACTTAAGTTGTGTACTGTACTTAAATGACCTTGTTTAATTCACATCACATCTGGCAACCACATCAATCCCTGTGTTTCCAGGCGCTGCAGAGGATGACTTGGTCCTACAGGTTATCATCCTGGTGGGAACTGTCTGCAATGACGACATCAGTGCCAAGATGTTAGCAGAATCCAACATCATTCACAGTCTTATAGAACTACTCAATGGTAAGAGAGTAACAGAGTCCAACATCATACACAGTCTTATAGAACTACTCAATGGTAAGAGAGTAACAGAGACCAATATCATACACAGTCTTATAGAACTACTGAATGGTAAGAGAGTAACAGAGTCCAACATCATACACAGTCTTATAGAACTACTCAATGGTAAGAGAGTAACAGAGACCAATATCATACACAGTCTTGTAGAACTACTGAATGGTAAGAGAGTAACAGAGTCCAATATCATACACAGTCTTATAGAACTACTCAATGGTATGAGAGTAACAGAGACTAATATCATACACAGTCTTAAAGAACTACTCAATGGTATGAGAGTAACAGAGACCAATATCATACACAGTCTTATAGAACTACTCAATGGTAAGAGAGTAACAGAGACCAATATCATACACAGTCTTATAGAACTACTCAATGGTAAGAGAGTAACAGAGTCCAACATCATACACAGTCTTATAGAACTACGCAATGGTATGAGAGTAACAGAGTCCAACATCATACACAGTCTTATAGAACTACTCAATGGTATGAGAGTAACAGAGACCAATATCATACACAGTCTTATAGAACTACTGAATGGTAAGAGAGTAACAGAGTCCAACATCATACTCAGCCTTACAGAACTACTCAATTGTAAGAGAGTAACCGAGACCAATATCATACACAGTCTTATAGAACTACTGAATGGTATGAGAGTAACAGAGACCAATATCATACAGAGTCTTATAGAACTACTCAATGGTAAGATTGTAACAGAGTTCAACATCATACACTGTCTTAAAGAACTACTCAATGGCAAGAGTGTATCTAGCTTCCTTGATTTCTAAGTCTATCCTCTATGCATATATCCAGATTTGTGTCTTGATTATGCCCCGCATGGAAGATGGCGGGGTATATTGGTTTGCTAATGTTGGTCGGTCTGTCGCCCCTGGAATTGTAGAGTTATGACCCTTGAATTATCTAAAATTGGCATTTTTAGCCGTTTCCGTTCTATAAGTCTAACAGTTCATAGCCAATCATCACCAAACTTGGTGAAAATCTTTGTGGGCCTTTTATCTCGGTTAAGTTCCATAATCAACCAAATCGTCATGGCCCTTGATTATCAAAATTAGCCTTTTTAGCCATAACTGTTTTACAAACAGCTCGTGTTCTATAAGGTACCCATGGTTTCTTAAGCCTAAGAAGCCCATGATTATTTCTAATGTCCAGATACATTTTTTTAACTGAGTTCAATTGTTTTAGCCAAGCAAGAAGATGATGAGATGGTGTGTCAGATAGTCTATGTGTTCTACCAGATGATATTCCATGAGTCCACCAGGGAGGTCATCATCAAAGAGACACGTATCCTTTTGATAGCATATTATTTAGAGTTTAATTTCAAGATTTCAGAATATTTTGTAAAATATTTTATAAGGTAAAGCTGGGCAATTTGCTTCTTTGTTGATAGTACCTAAACAAATGTTTTGAAAATGTTGGTTTATCTGCTGTTATCATCAGCTTAGTCTGTATTGGCATAAAACAAGTGAGCACCTTACCTTTCGAAAGGAGTGATTTACATGTTTGATATATAGAATCATTATGCATTATAATGTCTACATTAAAAAATCAATGTGAACAAATGTTGACGATTCAGCATAAGCATTTTATGTAAAAATGTCAACAGAATTCAAATAAAATCATTATTAAAAGTGCAATAATAGGGGTAAATTTCCAACTCATTATTGTTTCTCATATGCCTTTTTTAATCTTTGTTGAATACTGTAGCATTCGTCAATGTACATGTTGTTATATTTCCTGAACCTCTCTCAGAAGCCCCTGCCTATCTGATAGACCTGATGCATGACAAGAACTCTGAGATCAGGAAAGTCTGTGATAACACCCTCGACATCATTTCTGTGAGTACTTTTTGTCCATTTCTCCATAATGTTTAGCTCACCTGAGCACAACGCGCTCATGGTGAGCTTTTGTGATCGCCTTTTGTCAGTCGTGCGTCTTAACATTTACCTTGTGAACACTCTTGAGGCCACATTTATTGGCCAATCTTCATGAAACTTGGTCAGAACATTTGTCCCAATGATATCTCGGCCTAGGTCGAAACTGGGTCATGTGGGATCAAAAACTAGGTCACTAGGTCATATGAAGGATACCTGCAGGAAACTAGAAAAGGCTTGTGAATTCTCTAGAAGTCAGATTTTTTGCCCAATCAACATGAAACGTGCTCAGAGCATTTGTTCTAATGATATCTTGGCCGAGTTAGAAAATGGTTCCAGTCTGTTGGAAAACATGGCCACCAGGGGGGGGGGGCAGTTTTCCTTATATGGCTATAGGAAAAGCTTGTGAATACTCTAGAGGTCACATTTTTTGCCCAATCAACATGAAACTTGCTCAGAACATTTGTTCATATTTTATGTTTCGGGTTCGTAGAAAAACGGGGGTTCAGTTTTCTTTATATGGATATATTGAAAATTTTAAAAAGCTTGTAAACACTCTAGAGGCCACATTTGTATCCCAATCATCATGAAACTTTCTCAGAACATTTGTCGCAATGATATCTCGGACAAGTTCGAACCCAGGTCACGTGTGGTAAAATACTAGGTCACCAGGCCAAATTAAAAAAACAAGCTTGTGAACAATCTAGAGGCCACATTTTTAGCCGAATCTTCATGTAACTTGCTCAGAACAGTTTAATTCCTTAGCCCCTCAGGTGAGCGACCTAGGGCCTTATGGCCGTCTTGTTATTGTTTTTTACCCTATATTCTGTAGACTAGTCATGCATGATTTCATTAACCAGGCAAGTCTGTGTTAGGACCCAAGACAACGACTTTGTGAGTACTGGGTGTATAGTTCTACATAGTTGTATTACCCTATATTCTGTAGACTAGTCATGAACATTTCATAAACCAGGAAAGTATGTGATACATGTAGTACCATCGACATCTTCTCAGGGAGTGTATAGGAAAGTTCATGGTTTATTCCTTGCCACACACTTTACTAAACTCAGGCCCAGTGTTCACAAAACAAGTTCAGCCTGATTTTCAGGTTTAAGTTGAGCTTGATCCTGAATTTTCAGGATCAGGTTCAAAAATGGTGTTCACGAAAATTCTGGATCAAATTTATCTGTTGATAAAATATATATTTTACATAACTATAAACTCTTCTCAGCGTGGATTTGCTGTCTGATATAAAGATTATTTTTAAAATCAAACAAAAGATTATGTTATTTTGTCTAGAAGAAAAATTATTTCAAAAATTAAATATTTTGAGATTTCGCTCATTTGAGCTGGAAGATCAAGATCAGCTAAGACTGATCTTAATCCTGCGGTTAATCCTTTGTGAACACAGGGCCTGGTTAATCCTTTGTGAACACGGGGCCTGGTTAATCCTTTGTGAACACGGGGCTTGGTTAATCCTTTTGTGAACACGGGGCTTGGTTAATCCTTTGTGAACACGGGGCCTGGCTAATCCTTTGTGAACACGGGGCCTGGCTAATCCTTTGTGAACACGGGGCCTGGTTAATCCTTTGTGAACACGGGACCTGGTTAATCTTTTGTGAACACGGGACCTGGTTAATCCTTTGTGAACATGGGGCCTGGTTAATCCTTTGTGAACACGGGGCCTGGTTAATCCTTTGTGAACACGGGGCCTGGTTAATCCTTTGTGAACACGGGGCCTGGTTAATCCTTTGTGAACACGGGGCCTGGTTAATCCTTTGTGAACACGGGGCCTGGTTAATCCTTTGTGAACACGGGGCCTGGTTAATCCTTTGTGAACACGGGGCCAGTGCTCTGATATTTGTGTAATATTTATTCAATCTTTTTTACTGGTGCTAAACACTTCTTGCTATCTATATACTGCAGGAGTTTGTAGGAATGCCTATTCAATGCCAATATTTCTAAACTCAAATCTCTAGTATTTTATGACTATTGTTATCTTTATAATGCAGGAATTTGATGAAGAATGGCCCAAGAAGATTCAGCAGGGAAACTTCAGGGTTTATCCCCGGCCACATACAATTTAAAAACTCAATCTAAACTCAAAATTATATGCATAACCTTTATAGTATTGCTACAAACTGATGAGCACTATCTAATACTAATATACTATGTATATGCTATTTCTACAAATAATGTTCTCTGATGCCCACTATCTAATCCTAATATACTATGTATATGCTATTTCTACAAATCATGTTCTCTGATGCCCACTATCTAATACTAATATACTATGTATATGCTATTTCTACAAATAATGTTCTCTATCCACTACCTCTATTCTTCAGGAGTTTGATGAGGAGTGGGCCACGAAGATCCAGCTGGAGAAGTTCCGCTGGCACAACTCCCAGTGGCTGGAGATGGTGGAGTCCCGCCCCGGAGACGAGATGGGCGACCCGTACATGTACCCGGAGGAGGGATACGAGGGATACCTGCAGGACGCTGACATTCTCGACAGGCCTGACCTCTTCTACCCAGGTAGGTTACATTACATTGAACTTTGATTTCTTTCTATTGTCCAGACCCTGAGTATGCTGGACTTATATAGGCCTGATCTAGGAACTAAGTACAGGGCTGCTATTCACAACGCTGCTAAGGGAAATCTTAACTTAAGTTGTACTTAAGTGGAAATTTCAGATCAAATTTTCTGTGTGAAATCAAATGATTTCTTTACAAAGAAGGCTGCAATACTAAACATATAAGCAATATTTACAATGTTACAACATTTTGATGTTAAAAGACCTATACACGAAACAGCCAGAGACGTAAGGAATTTTATGAATGTAAGGAATTAACTTAAGCTTTCCCTAAGGAGCTTTGTGAATACGGGCCCAGATCTATGTTGTTTTCTAGGCCAAAAACTGGATTTGTGTGTGAGTCATCGAGTTATCTTTGCTTGAGTTAAAGGTGGTAATTTCTTATTAAGGTATTAAGGATTTTGCGGGGACTTAATATTTGCTCATGTTCAAGTTATTGATGCTCAAGTTAAAAAAAGTTTTACTGGATACATAAATCCGAAAAAGTTACACATTTGCACTGATTCATGTAAAATATGATTAAGGCATTGTCACGGCTGTCGCTACATTTAAATTTTAATGATGTCTTATCAGAATGTTAGACTTGTTGAGAAGAACTTTTGCATTTGACAAGTTAAAAACTGGACTTGTCAAGGAAAACTTTCAGTGAAATGTTGCAATTTCAGGACCAAAAGGTACACAAATCTCTGGTAGAGAAGTATTGCATGTTATATTCTGACTAGAAAGGCATGGGTCATGGTAGAAAAAAATGAAGTAATTTATATTGCTTTTGAAGCTTGTGTTCTTTCGTCAGTGGTCTGCTTCGTATTTTCATTTAATGACACCTATCTGGGTTATTAATGGCATTTGATACATATAAATGCATTATTATACGTACAGCGTGCCTGGCTATGGTCAATTAATGGCAGTTGATACATATAAATGCATTATTATACGTACAGCGTGCCTGGCTATGGTCAATTAATGGCAGTTGATACATATAAATGCATTATTATACGTACAACGTGCCTGGCTATGGTCAATTAATGACATTTATTGATTATAATTTGTAGTAGTTGCTTATGCCTATCATTTATGTTTCTTTGACTAATACTACTGTAATAACGAAGGGGGGGGGGGGTAATTGCGATGGTGCTCTGCAAATTAACAAAAATGTGCCAATACTTGAGTACTACAGTACTACAGTTGAGTACTGTAGTACTCAAGTATTTGGTGTACTGGTTATAAAATGTGTTCATAGGTACATTTCTCAAAGAACAACAGGAGGGGGGATATGAGAAAAAGTTGGGACAGAATTCTGAAACTGTTCGCTAGTATATCCAAACTTGCAGCCAATTCATATTCAGAACTTAACTATGAGAACAGAAAAGCAACAATGATTTGTCTTTATAAATTATTTGAATTCTTTGTCAGTACATATTTCTGTCATCAAAACCATGTTTTGCTCTGTCAAAAGATTCAAATAGCTCTGTTGCTGGGTAAAACACGGGTAAACAGGCCCATGTGATCCAAACATTGAACAATTTCATGTCAGTGCTTAGGTCAACAGTTGTGCATTTGAAGAATATTTTGTAATCATTGAACCGAATGTGCTAGGTTGTCACATTTGTGGTGAAATTCCTACAATTTCAAATACAATTCCAATATGTGATATGTTATTCCCATTGAATCCTTGCTGTATGTTTTCTGCATGTTTGCTCCTTAAATCAAAACCTTATGTTCATGTGTTCAAGAAATGGCGGCTGTATAAATTATTCAGATGTATTTACTTCCAGAATGTTGTGATCAGTGTTTTTGTACCCAGCATATTTATTTAAGAAAGGTTTTCTTTCTGTCAGTTTACAAACATGTCCTCCAAAAAGAAATTAATTAACAAACATGTTACGGATATATCCTAGGATTCATGGTACCTGCATGTGCAAGCTAAAAAAAGCATGGTGCTTGAAGTAACACGTAAAATACTCTACATATTCCTATGTTTTAGTATTTATTGTAATAAATCTAAAAATTATTATACAAAATATGAGGCGTTTCTGGAAGTTAAACAGATCATATTAAGGCCAAACAAAAAACTTATGTGTTTCGGGCAACAGACCCTACCTAGCGAAAGCCACCTGACTCTAACTTTTTAGCGACATTTATTTTCCCTGAAATCCATATTCATCAGAATTTAGATAATTTTCAATGTTTTTTTATCAAAATGTGTCTTTGAACAAAAAGTTACAAGAAAAACTCATCCCGACCATACCTAACTCATCCCGACCATACCTAACTCATCCCGACCATACCTAACTCATCCCGACCATACCTAACTCCATCCCGACCATACCTAACTCATCCCGACCATACCTAACTCATCCCGATCATACCTAACTTTTGTGAGACCGTTGCCCGAAACATTTGTCCATTTGACGCATTTTCCATAATAACCCATCATCAGACACCCGCAAGCAATTGATAACGTTACTCTCCATTCCTGTGCTAAATAGAGAGAAGCGTAATCAGCAGCCGGGGGTATCCGACAAAAAGTTAAAAAACCTTGCTAAGATTGATAAGATATTTAAAACCAGTATATGAAATAGTTGGCTAGTGTTTTTATTCATCTTATTTTTTTCAGCAATTTTACATTAAATAAAAATATCATCCATTTAACTCATTTATTTATTCTTAATAATATGAATACTTTATAACCATTAGGCAAATATAGGCAAATTTCACACATTCATAGACAATTTTCTTTAAAACTGATATTTTCACGGCCAGGCATAGGCATTCTCCTGCAACCAGATATAGTAGAAAAGTTTCATCAGAGATTTAGGGAAGTCGTTTACTTGTAGATATTTTGGTTCAGAGATTTACATGATGTTACTCAATTTATAATGAATGAAAAGTTCTGTGTGCCATTAAACTGCTAGATATAGAAACAATGTTTGTTGTTTACAGATGGGTATGATCCGGCACAGGTAATGGATGGACACCTGACGCCAGAGTACATCGACGAGAATGGAGTGTATGGGTCAGTACTTGGTAGTCTTGCTTTCTTTAGCTTTATTTTATGGTCATATGAAATTTGACCATAAACTTTCATTAATAAGAAATGGCAAATGGTTATTGAACCATAATTCCATTTATTTACAGTATTTACGGTAATACAGCGTGTATGGTCGATATATTGCTAGTTTGAATTCTATACCAGCAATATTTATATGTCATTTACTTGTTTGACAAACATTTTCCCCTCACAAAGAGATAGAGTTTATTAATTTTTTTATTTTACATTTAAATGATTAATGAACTCCTTATCTTAGAGGTTCTTGTAGTAAAAAACGGAAATATTTTGTTGCAGATATGCCAACGAATATGAGCCCTATGCCCGCCCTGACTCCAACATGGGCTTTGTGAATGGGGTTGGAGGGTACAGAGGAATGGACGAGTATGGACAGCCCGTGGACCAGTACGGGCGACCCATCCAGCTAGACAAGTATGACGACTACCCACAGAACTACCACTACGGCCCGCCCGAAGTGGCGGAGGATGATGAGGATTACGGATATGGCTTCCATCAGGGCATGAGATAGCCCTCTTGCCAAAAAAACGTAAATTAAAAAAAACAATGTAGTCACTAATCTAATCACTGAACTCTGAACTTAAGAATTGTCATCAGTATAGACGTAGATCTACTGTTTTTCAACTCCATGCTATTTTATACATGGTAATTTAGGTAATATCAGGATTGCGGATAAGTGTGTGAAAAGTGTCAGGGCATGAGAAGCTATTGGAAATGTTGTAACATACACGAAACTTAAGAATTATAAGCAATATAGAAATTTCATCTGTGTGTAGTTTCAAAGATCCTGACAACATAGCTCTCGTCACGTACTTACGTACTCTAAATCTTGTTCTGATAATTTGTCATCAATATAAACATGCAATTTTTCAACTCAATGCTATGTCAAACATTTAAAAATACTCGGAACTAAACAATTGTCGTCAATACAGACATGTAATTTTAAATCTCAATGCTTGGTCAAATATAGTAACTGTATGCATCAGGCCTTGAGAAACGTTGTAATGTCTGAACTCTGAACTGAGAAGTGTGATCAATATGATCCCTATTTTTAGTCAACTCCATGTTATTTAAAACATTGCAACTTACTGTGACTGAATTAAACTCTGAACTGAAGAATTTTCATCACTACAGACAGTCTTCATTCTCCCATAGTGTGTGAAAAATACCGGGGCATGCGGCAGATATGGAACAAGTCTGAACTAAGAAATCTCATGGATATAGGCATTGTACATGTTATTTTTCATCTGCAAGCAATTTTAAAGATTGTAACTTACACAGAACTGCTGGGCATCAGAGCTGTAGATATGCATTTTTAGTGATGTAGAAATGTTATTTTTCCATCCTCATGCTGTTTCAAACATACAGTAAAGGGCAGAAAAAATTAAACAAATTTGTAATTTCGTAAAGCAAGGCCAGTGGTGAAACTACACATAGTTTCAATACAATTTACCTGACATTTTTGGAGCTGAATTTTGGTGGTAAAAAGACAACTGAAAATCAAAATTTTCGAAAAAATACATGGACTGAAATTTCTAATTAGAAAGTAAACACTACATATTTGTTTAAGATTATAGTATAGGTTTCTGTCAACGCAAAATAGTGTGACATTTACTGAATATTTGATTGTGCATGGAAACTATATCAACATGTTTGTGCACATAAAGTTGAAAAATGTAAAAAGTACATGTTCCCCAACATTAAAGGTTCCTGCACCAGTCTGTAGTTTTCAAATTCCACGAGCCCAGAAAATATCATCGTTACAAAAAAAGCCAATAGAAATACAGGAAGGATTGTGAAGGCACCCAGTTAGGTCCAGAGAAAAAGTACAGTGTATTTCCAGCTGTCCCAAATAAGATTTTGTTTCGTTCTTTCTGCCACTTACTGTAAATACCCTGAGCTAAAGAATTATCATCAATATAGACATTATGATTGAAAAGTATCAAGTACTGCATGGCAAGTAACAATACATCTAAATTAGTGTACACAAATCTATAATGTGTGAGTTATTATACTTTGACTATTATTAATATTACATCTGTTGTAATTATTTAAATTGGAAGCATCTTACAATAATTGATTGTTGTTGAAACTTTTCTAGTTCCAAGCGTGCTGTCTTTAAGTTGAATCTCTAAGACTATGTTGTTATATTTATCATACTTTTACTGCCTTGGTATATCACAGACTTTTGAAAATACTTCCGTCGGTATTCCATTGTATTTCCATTGTGAAATTTGCAGCTTTTGTTTTTTATGATAAGCTGTTCTTTTATCAGTTTCATTCTCACATCTAGTGCTTATTCCGTCCATGTGCATATTTCTTGTATTATTTATTTTACATTATTAATGTATCAATGATATGTGTAAGTTTTACACTTGCTGATTAGCTTGTAATTTATTGAAATAAACGTGAAATGTAGAATTGTAGTGTTTCATTAAAATCTGAAAAAAGAGGTCCAAAATGGCATTATATTGCTCACCTGAATAGCCTGAGCTAATAAATTCATTGATTATTTTCAGCATAAACTTCAGAAGACAGTAACGCTGTGACGATAATGGTGTATCAATGATGAAAGAGGTGTTGTTGTTTTAGGATTAAGTAACTATAGTCTTACTGATAATAGTCAAGGTAATGATGATGACATATACAGTTCGCAATGATGTAAAGGATATGGTGTCCGCCTTGCGATCCGGTGCTCGTGAGTTGGATTCCTACTTGGGGAGCGTTCCAATGATATTTCTAAAAAAAACACGAAGTACTGGTTCTACCCAGTAAACGGACTTGAGAGTGTCTCAACAAGCCTCTGGCTTTCGACACAATCGAGCTAAAATAAATAATTTTAAACTTAAACTAATGATGACGAGGATGATGATGATAATGGTGGTGGTGGTGATGATGGTGAGTGCTATGTTATGTGAGTATTATGAATGAAGGGATTATGAGGGTGGTGGGGTGGCAATGATGGGTTTGACAACAATCGTGGTCATAACGATGTACTATATAAAACCATTTAAGTCTTTCTTACAAGTAGCGATGTCTGGAAAACTCAATTCTTTAGTAGTAAATTTAAGATGAAAACATTGAAATTGTCGAGAGAACATTAGTTAAAACGATCTACTGTGGGGATGGAACAGAACACAGGTCGCCCGACATAGAACTCTGCAACACACCACCAACAACTCCCATATTTGCATAATGGCCTGTTTTATTATTGCAACATACAGAAAGTTATCAATGGACCACGTCTCAGCCGATGAGCGCGGCTGCATGGCTGTGATGTGCCGGAATGACGCATTCTCCCGTTACCAATGTGACGTCATCCAAAGCTAGGTACCCGGATGGCCCTGCGCCTATCACGCCTTCAAGTAACACCTGGGAAAATAAAGGTGTACATGCAATAATATGCTTTTAAAATCTTACGCCAAGGCTATCCTGCAAGATCTGGGATGGCACACTTAGTTTTAATCTAGACGATCCAGTTTCGATTCCCAAACGGCACGAATGTGTTTTATTCTTGGAAGCAAACTTCCCCATCTCTCGGGCATGATTTAATACTGGTGACTAAATTCACATTCGACCACGTTGAATCGAACCGGACACTAGATGTTCGATTCTTCTTTTTTTGAAAAACAAAATCACGTATCAATTTTAGTACCCACTTGGGTGAAAGTGATAGATAACAAAGTGTAGTTACGACAGTCTTACATGGAATTTGTTGTTGGATTTCAAAGTGGCGTTGCCTTGATTCCATCCTGTCACATGACCGTTGGCTAGCGACCACACCCGTGATGTATTGTAATCGGTCTGTATATACACGCTTATCTCCCCTACATCGTTGCCGTCCGCGATGTACCAGAACTGAAGGCAGTCGCCGTCTGACGGTGGCAACTCGGCGCTTTTCAGCACTGCTCTGGCACCACTCGGTATCGCTGATGTTTTGTTGAGCATTAAAAAAGACCCTGAAGAAATAAATGCATCTGCTGATGCCATACCAGATTTGAAATAACAGGGGACATTTCCAACAATAATATAAAAGAACTACGGCGTTGCCACAGATGCCTATCATCTGCAAATTAATTAAGTTTTTATCCAAACATAGCAATCGGATATCACCTGTTTAATTGTTAGCCTAGCTTGTACTCAGCAATCGCTGGAGATGGGCCTCGGATATCACCTGTTTAATTGTTAGCCTAGCTTGTACTCAGCAATCGCTGGAGATGGGCCTCGGATATCACCTGTTAAATTGTTAGCCTAGCTTGTACTCAGCAATCGCTGGAGATGGGCCTCGGATATCACCTGTTTAATTGTTAGCCTAGCTTGTACTCAGCAATCGCTGGAGATGGGCCTCGGATATCACCTGTTTAATTGTTAGCCTAGCTTGTACTCAGCAATCGCTGGAGATGGGCCTCGGATATCACCTGTTTAATTGTTAGCCTAGCTTGTACTCAGCAATCGCTGGAGATGGGCCTCGGATATCACCTGTTTAATTGTTAGCCTAGCTTGTACTCAGCAATCGCTGGAGATGGGCCTCGGATATAAGCGGCAAAACTGGAAACGTCTTTTGCAATCGGCTTTTTACTGGATAAACCTCTGACCTACTCTACACAACAGGGCGAACTGAGTGATGTTTGGGATCTATATATGTTGTAGAAATACTTGAGACCGCAGTTAATTGCGAACCGTGTATAACGTACTTGGAACTCTACATCTGAAAAAGAGGCTTCTATTATTTGTTCCAAAAGCTGACGACGTCTGTCAGATTTCTGTAATTTATTTGTCAAAAGAGCGCCCGCGATTTTTTCTCATATGAACTGGCCTCATAATTTTTTAGTTGGGTTACGTGGATACAGGAGATGCCACTTTTCATAGGTAAACTACGATCTTATCGTCCTATGTGAAAACTGATACACTGGACTTCGATATATTGAATGTTTTATGTGAAGTGAAGAGGGGGGTAATAGATTATGGGGTAACGGGGGTCAACCAGCGACCCCTGGGAGGTGAAAGCAATATGCAAACATTAGACCACGGGTCCTCTACTGTCAGTGTGTATAATTTGTAAATTGTTGTTTCCTACACCATGTGCCACAGCACCACTGCCTAATTTACTTTTTGAGACAAATCAAAAGTTGGGACGAATTTTGAATCCTAGCTGCAATTTTTAGTTGTGTTTTCACTGACCTTTGGTGTGGTCTTTCGCTGTGGGGAAAACCGCAGTACCCGGAGAAGCCCAACCTGTCCGGTATGGCGACCACCAACCAAACTCTCGTGCACTTATGTTTGGGCCATTTCCTGTAACTTATATTTTTGAAACTTACCTCTGCCTGACGTGTGATCAGTAAGATTAAGGGCGGGGTCAGCCGGCTGTGTTGACCAATCGAAATTGTCGGTAATTAGAACGTTTGACCAATGGCATAAAGTTTGATTAGTGAAGTCGCATCTCAGTGTTGCCTCAATATCTGAAGAAAACAAGATTCTGTGTTTGATAAACACACATGCCCCCGGATGGTGCTGAATAGCCCATTTCTTAGTCCAAATTAGGACAAGGTCAAGGTCAAAAGGAGGTTGGTTGATATGGGTGGATTGGGGATAGTCATAAGCAACAACTGTGTAAATATCCGATTGTTGTAGCAAGCGGTGTTGGTGCTAGACAAAACGGTAAAATCTAGTTAACCATGAAACAGCCCATTTGTATTATTCTAAGTGCAAATTATGTCAAGGTCAAAGTGAGGTTGGGTGATATGGGTGGATTGGGAACGGTCATAAGTAACAACTGTGTAAATATCCAAGTGTTGTTGCAAGCGGTGTTGGCGCTAGACGAAACGGTATAATCTAGTTAACCAAGAAACAGCCAATTTGCATTATTCTAAGTGCAAATTATGTCAAGTTCAAGGTCAAGTGAGGTTGGGTGATATAGGTGGATTGGGGACGGTCAAAAGTAACAACTGTGTAAATATCTAAGTGTTGTTGCAGGCGATGTTGGCGCTAGACGAAACGGTAAAATCTAGTTAACCAAGAAACAGCCCATTTGAATCATTCGTAGTGCAAATTAGGTCAAGGTCAATGTCAACGTGAGGTTGGGTGATCTAATATCAGCAACCTCACGTTGACCTTGACCTAATTTGCACTAAGAATGATTCAACTGGGCTGTTTCTTGGTTAACTAGATAGGAATGGTCATAAGCAACAACAATGTATCCCAGTGTTGTAGTAAGCGATGTTGGTGCTAGACGAAACGGTAAAATCTACTTAACCTTGTCACGAATGGAAGGATGGAAGGACGGACGGACAGGACAATCACTATATGCCTCCCGCATCAAGATGCCGAGGGCATTAAAATTTATATTTGCACATGTAAAAAGTCGAAACCAAAATTACGCATAAGACATGTTATACACATTTATAGCCTGTTTGCCATGGCACGACATATGGAAATATAGTTACATACAATAATAAAATGTTTGTTGTAAACAACATTTTACCAAAGATTTAGGATTGCTATTTCTCAATACGAATATACATAAAAGTGAAATCTGCACACAATATTTAAAAAAGGATCAACCGAGGCAGTTTTGAGTACGATCGGAATAAACCACGTGGATGTGTATTTGTGATATTGTAAATGTTGTATATAAAGTTGTAGACACAGGTGGAATCACTGGAGGCTACCAAAGCAATGTCTGCAGAAAAAAAAATTGAGAGAGAGCACCAACAACTCGATGGAAATGAGGGATATACAAAAATATCGAGTCTTTACGAGCATACGAGTGCCGGTGTACCGGGATAGGCACAAGGGTATCTGGGATACGTCACCATGCACACCCGTGCGTCCAGCTATCATGATGAGATAACATATGAGCTCAACGTATCTGTTACGAAGTAAGGCAATCTAGGCAAACGAGCAAAGAATGTTGGATAGCGAACCGGGGGTCCATAAATGGACTATACAGTTCTCTGTCCAAAGACCGCGAGTTTAATCGGAGTTGACCGACACCTGCACATACGAGTAGAAGCAAGCACCAGCTCCGGGGTTACGAAATCTCGTGCACCTGCCGCAAAAGCCCGAAATCTCGTGCACCTGCCGCCTAAAGATAGAAATGTCGTCAACCTACCGCCTAATGTACAAAAACTTGTGCACATGTCGCAAACAGCACAAACTCTGGTGCACCTGTAAAGTAAATGATCAGGAATCAAGAATCTGTCAATAAAATCACAACGATTCGTGCACAGACCGCATAAAGCCTATCGCTTCAGGAATAAAATCTCAGGCGAATGCCCCAAAAGCACGAAATCATGAGAATCGTCCGCTTAAAACACGACGGAAGCGTCGTGCAACAACTGCCACCTGCACCAGTCGCCAAAGCAAAAGGTTTCGTGCCGCCAGTCAAAAGCATGGAATCGAGGGCAGAGCTCGACTACAGCACAAAATCACGTGCTCCTGATGCTTAAAGCACGGATACTCGTGCATCTGCAACCTAAAGCACGAATGAAGCATCTTGTAAATGCCGCTTAAAGCACCAACTCACCGATACTGGAACACTCCTGCAAAACACACGGTTCTATCTTGAATGCGACCCCCCTGCAATCCTCATCATGCCCGGTGGAGCACATGCGCAACATGGACATGGAACCAGTCCCGCATGTGACGTCACACGACATGTGAAACCATGACGACCATGCTGAAGATATGATACCACATAGATATTGCTCGCAACTCAACTCAAGATTTTACAATTTGCTACAGGACTTTTTCAGTTACTTCAGATTTACAATTTCATGTCATAGGGATCAATGAGGAAAAAAGAGCTCAAAAGAGGTCCTATGTAAATGTTGGAAAGCTCACAAAAGTTCACCAACTACATTCAGTATCAAATGCAAATTATAGGGGTAATTATAATCTCGACGGGACCAGAACGCTCCTCGGTAAGATTCATTGAAACGTATGTCTGGGCTTTAAGCCTCAGTCATACATTCCCGATTATGGTTCCCGACTGCGCTACGATACGAATAATAAAAATCGTGAATGTCGCAACGCTGTCGTGACGCCGTCGTGAGCTGTCGGCACGCTTTAGCGACACAGTCGGAAAACGGATCGCATTCGGGAGAATCGGGACGCTGACGGGACCTTGTCGAGACGTTGTCTGAACGCTGTCGGGACATTTTCGATCTTATGATCAATAATTGAATTTTTCAAGCCCCGAATCTCACAATATTGTCCCGATATATTTGATTTCTGAAACTGAAACTGGTTTATTTGATTAAACGCCTATTACTATCAATTACATATTCAATGGCGTTTTACAAAAAAAGCTGTAAGTAAATAAAATATATCATAATATCATAATAGTTCGTAATTATTATAACAGAAAGGCGTGAGCTGCTAAAACAATATAAAACATTCAACGCAAATAAACACGTAAGATAATGAAGACATAAAACACGCATAAAAAAAAAACACGCACAAAATACGTAAGACATTAAAGACAGTATAAAACTAGAATTGTCACATGAGTGACGGATATACCCCCACAATATGGCCTTGTCACAAAACTATGGCACCCATTCGAAAGAAATGGACAGAGAAAGAATGCTTTAATTCGTGAATGGTCAACAGTGTATTTGGAAAAATTTAATTTCAATAGGAGCCATAACTCTGTCAACATTTCGTGGTTTGTAACCAAAGTTGAACTTGATCTGTATTTTATGATGTTACACATATGAACTAAAAATAATTTAAATATGTGAAGCCTTTTATGAGTTAATGTCCATGTTTTTCGGGAATGTAAGTCAGAAAGGGGCCATAACTGTGTCAAAATTTAGTGGTTTGTAACACCAAAGTCGAACTTGACCTGGATTTTATGATGCTACACATGTGTACCAATAATTATATAAATATGTCAAGCCATTGTCGAGTTATCGGCAGGAAACCATGTTTTTAGGGAATTTATGTCAAATAAAGGGCCATAACTCTGTCAAACTTTAGTGGTTTGTAACCAAAGTCGAACTTGACCCGTATTTTATGATGCTACACATGTATACCAAGAATTATTTTAATTTGTTAAGCCTTTCTTGAGTTATCATCCGGAAACCATGTTTTTAGGGAATATTTAGTCGAAAAGGGACCATAACTCTGTCAAAATTTCGTGGTTTGTAACCAACATCGAACTTGACCTGTATTCTATGATGTTACACATGTGTACCAAAAATTATTTGAATATGTCAAGCCTTTCTTGAGTTATCATCCGGAAACCATGTTTTTAGGGAATTTTTAGTCGAAAAGGGGCCATAACTCTGTCAAAATTTTGTGGTTTGTAACCAACATCGAACTTGACCTGTCTTCTATGATGTTACACATGTGTACCAAAAATTATTTGAATATGTCAAGCCTTTCTTGAGTTATCATCCGGAAACCAAAAACCAACAGACCGACGGACCGACAAGCTCACTCCTATATACCCCCCCCCCCCCAAACTTCGTTTGTGGGGGTATAATAAGCATAAAACACACAGAAGGTTACATAATTATACATAATATAATAATATAAAACAAGTCCGTAATAAGTGAAAGAAGAACAATTGCACAGAAACGAAATTAAAATAGATTAACGGTGGACATTATTCCATTAGTACCTTTAAGATTATGTTTCAGTTACGCAAATAGTGAATAAAAGTTGCGGAAAAGGTATGTTTTGAAATCTTTTTAAAACTTATCTAAGGAATTTGACTGTCATAGTTCTGGTGCTAAAACTTCTATCACTGAATGTTCTCCTCTTATTGAATGGCACAACATAAGAGTACTCTGCAGTATTCGACGACCGAAGACCATGCCTGCTAGGAGTTTGTTTGGTAAGCAGTTCCGACAGGTAGTCGGGAGCTTCATTTGCACTTGTACATGAATGTAAGTAATTTGAATGATATTCTAGCTTTTATCGGCAACCAGTGTAAATCGTATAGAGCCTGTTTTGAGCTTTCTTTTTTTCCACGTTCTAAAACAAGTTTAGTGCACATATTTTGTATTCGCTGCATCTTCTGAATCTCAGTCTCAGCAACACCGTATAAAATTACATTACAGTAGTGAAGGTGCGATAAAACTAGAGACACAACTCGGATTACATGAATGTAAGTAATTTGAATGATATTCTAGCTTTTATCGGCAACCAGTGTAAATCGTATAGAGCCTGTTTTGAGCTTTCTTTTTTTCCACGTTCTAAAACAAGTTTAGTGCACATATTTTGTATTCGCTGCATCTTCTGAATCTCAGTCTCAGCAACACCGTATAAAATTACATTACAGTAGTGAAGGTGCGATAAAACTAGAGACACAACTCGGATTTCGGTTGCCGGTCTGGTTAGGTATTTGCGGATAATTTTGATTGTAAAGTAATTCAGCATAGCCCAGCGACTCTTCATTGCAACGTGCTTTTTAAAGCTAAGAGTCTCATCTAAGAACGCTCCCAGATAACGAATTGTAGTATCGCGATGAATTTTGTCTCCTGCAATGTTGATTTCTTTTGTTGTTATTTTGTTAAGTAGTTGACGACTACCAAGCGTAGTAAATTCAGTTTTTGAGGCGTTCATTTTTAACTTATTTTTATTCATCCAGTTATTGATTGTAACAGAACAGATCCGTTATTGCTTTCCGTTCGTGAGGTTCAGACGGTTGAATGATGTTTTTGCAATATGATCATCAGCGAAACCAAACACGGAGATATTCGATGGAATTACATCAAATAGTGTTCCCGCGTAGGCAAGATACAGCCAGGGACCGAGGCAGCTGCCCTGAGGTACGCTGCATTGTAGTGGCCGCGCGTTGGAAATGCCATTGTTGACTCGAAAACTGCAAGTTCGGTCTCTCAGGTAGGAGTCCATCCAGTCGAGTGTCGTTTAATGCAAACCGAACTGGGATCGGAGAACATCGAGCAATATGTCGTGGTCAACCGTGTCAAAGGCAGCACTCAAGTCTATGGCAATCATGGCTGTTACTTCCTGCTCTTCCATGCCTGCCAACAAATCATTAACCAGTCTGAGAAGCGCCGATTCACAGGAATGGTGTCGTCGGTACGCAGATTGGTTCTTTGGGAGAAGACTGTAGGCATCGGCGTGAGTATTTAATTGCAACAACACCGCCTTCTCGATCAGCTTGGAGAAAAAAGCTAAATTGCTTACAGGTCTGTAATTAGCAAGTTCAAGGTCGCGACCGGCCTTTTTCAGAAGCGGTCGTACGATAGCATGCTTAAAAGAGCTAAAACATACGCCTTGACGCAACGACAAGTTGACCATGTTGGTAATGAGCGGTAGAATGTCGTCAAGATATGTTTTAAGAATGTGTGTGGGCAAAATGTCAATTTCACAAGATGTGGTATTCATTTCAAATATAAGCTTCCGTACCTCATCATGACTTAAATCCTCAAACTTTTTAAAATAGGAACGTCTTTTTGAGTAGGTTTAAAGTTTTCAAATTTACACAAAGGATCACGAATTTTCTAAATTTTGTTGAGAAAAAAGTCTGCAAATTGCTCAAATAGGTCATTGTCAGATTTACAAGTCGGGAGTGGGTTGGTAGACTTAGTTCCAATTACTTCCGAGACCAATGCATACAACTTCTTAGTATCACCTTTAGCACTGGATATTTTATCGTTCAATGTTAACCTTTTTTCGCGCTTCAATTCATTGGCATATATTTGATTTCGGGACGTTGACGGCTCAAGAACGGCAGTAAAAATCGAGAATGTATGACTGAGGTTTTAACGGTGACAACTCGTACATTGTGCTGATTTACTTTTCATTCGATTGTTATGCGTGAATATTTGCGTCTATGTGTTTTAAATTAAAACTTTTAATCAATTATATGCAATGGCGTTAAACGAGGAAGGCACTAGACCTAATTACGCTTGACTTAATTGCACTTTGAAAATAAAGAGGCTAAACAACACTGAATATCTTACTGGGACATGCAACCAAGTTGCAGTTGTTGGTATCCGTAGCGCTGCCGACGCAGTTATGGCCCCCATATTGTGGCGCTGGGTTCGTACATGTCCTTGAGCGATGTACGTGACCGGAAGCGCATGTGACGTCACATGATGACCATGAACCCCAGTCTGACCAGCCACCGTGCACTGTCACATAGAAAAATACATACTACATGTCTGTTACTCGGAAGCAAACTGCTCACAGTGGTATCCCCTGCCCATTAAGGGAGATAACTGTGTAATGTCGAGTCGAATGGTCGATACGTTGGTTTTTACATGTATATAAACCTTTATTCAGCAGTCATGTTTATGTTTTGTGTTCATTCAATTAATCTACCATAAAAACTACATTCTAATATGACAAGCGCATAGTTTTCTATCGACAAAAACAAACTTTGCCGTTGTTAAAAGTCCAATAAACAACTCAAAAAATAGTCCCGAATCTGAAAAATATAGTTTTTGCATTACGTTGTTAAACCTTCAATAAACAACTCGAAAAATAGTTCCGAAACTGTAAAATATAGTTCGCATTGGAATTTAGAGTCAGTTCATGTTAGAATCGAAATAATTTTCGCATTAAAGTCGATTATCTATAAATAAACAACATTTTTTCGTTCTGATGTGCTATTTTTAAAACAATCGGGCTAACGCCCGCTAGATTTAATTCCTACGCATCAGAACTCCAAAACATAGTTTATTAGCCGATAAACAACGATAAATCGAACACTATTTATTTTTTTACGTTATTACTACTGACAGCTTACACAATTTCACATTTTTAAAAAAAACATGTCGAGCCCGTTGTCAAGAAAGCAACTTATATTGTAATTATGTCATAATCACAATTTCTAACGAGTAAATCTCCTCTAAGTTTGACCCTGACCTTTGAGGTAGGATCACAGGTCTTGCGTGCAACACACCGTTTCTACATGGTGAAAATTTTTGGCAAGTTATTTTAAAATTCCATGATTAATGATGAATTTACAGTCCGGACATGCTGTATTATGCCCATATTTTACTATTGATCTCTAAATGTGACCTTGATCTTTGAGATGAGGACACAGGTCTTGCTCGCCGTCTACACATGGTGAACATTTGTGGCAAGTATTTTAAAAATACCCTGATGAATGATGAAGTTACAGTCCGGACAAGACGGACGCACGCACTCGCGCACATACACCGAACCGCCATTATGACAACTAAGTCGAGCTGACCGCAAACAGGCTGGTCAATAACTATTGCTAATCACACTACGTGTGAACTAATATCATGACTAAAGTTTTCGTCTGGAAATTCCGGTTTGATATAATATTTTGATGTACCTGGGCATGGGGAAACTGTGCATGTTTTTGTTTCGTTGTCCGCTCCTGAACATATGCTTCCACCATAATTTGGAGCCGGGTTTGTGCAGTTCCGGTCTCGTGTCACGTGACCTGCTCCGCACGTGACATCACAGCTGCTCCACGCGCTCCACTCTGTCCAAACTCCGTCAACTGGAAACACGCAAAAGTGTGTGTAATTATCGTATACATGCACTAAGTAACTCATGGTGTCAAATATTAACAACAGTAGCTGCAAAACAGCGGCAGGTGCAGTACTAGCTACGCAAACAACAAAAATAGAAAGTGAAAATAGAGGATACCTGGGCAATGTAAAAGTGTGCAGATTTTTGTTTCGTTGTCTGTCCCATTACAGTTGGTACCGCCAAATTTCGGAGCTGGGTTGGTGCAGTTCCTCTCTCGTGTCTCGTGACCTGTTCCACACGTGACGTCACATCCGCTCCATGCGGTCCACAACGTCCAGCCTCCGTCAACTGTCGACACGCAAATGAGTTAGTAAAGAGTTATAAACTTTAATTTGCAACATTAACAGCAATAGCTGCAAAGTGGCAGCAGCAACACCAACAAAATCAAAAACAATAATGATCGGCACATACTTGGGCAGTTCGGCAGTGTACACGTTTTTGTTTCGTTTTCAACTCCGGAACAGATGCTTCCGCCATATTGTGGAACTGGGTTGGTGCAGTTCCTGTCTCGTGTCAAGTGGCCTGCTCCACACGTGACGTCACATCCACTCCATGCGGTCCACAACGTCCAGCCTCCATCAACTGTCGACACGCAAAAATGTTCGCAATTAATGGCAACTTATCTATCATGACAGTTTCAAATATCAACACCAATAGCTGCAAAACAGCGGCAGCACTATCAACACATTATGAAGTAAAAACAAGATAAGACAGATACCTGGGCAGTGTGAAAGTGTGCACGTGTTTGTTTCATTTCCCTCTCCGGAGCATAACCGTCCGCCATATTGTGGAACTCGGTTGGCGCAGTTCCGGCCTCGTGTCACGTGACCTGCTCCGCACGTGACGTCACATCCACTCCACGCGCTCCACAACGTCCAGCCTCCGTCAACTGTCGACACGCAAATGAGTTAGTAAAAGTTAAAATAAACTTTCATTTGCAACATTAACAGCAATAGCTGCAAATAGCAGCAGCAGCACCAACAAAAACAAAAACAACTAGTGTGTTTAAAAAAACAACATATGACTCCCCCCACGCACCGCCATAACTCCGCCCGAAATCCACCTACCATGACATTCCGAAGATATGCAAATCCATACTTAGTACTGATCAATCCTCTGATCAATCCTGTGAAGTGTTGTCAAATTCCAGCCAGTGGTTACGGAAAAGTGCACAGACAAGGTATGTTATGTAAACAACTTGAAAAGGGCCATAACTCCGCCAAAGTTCTGATGCCGACTACATGCTCAATTAGAATTGGTACTCATAAATCCTGTTGGTGTTTTTTCAAAATCCGACCAGGGGTTACGGAGAACAAGAGCAAATAAGGTCTGTTATGTGAAAAACTGTAAAGGGCCATAACTCCGCCAAACATCCGCCAACGACGACATCCCGACGATTTACACAGCCAGACATGGTACTGATCAATCCTGTGAAATTTCGTTAAAATCTCATCAGGGGTTACGGAGCACAAGCTCAGACAATGTCTGTTATGTGAAAAACGTCCAAGGGCCATAACACCGCCCCAAATCCGCCGACGACAACATGCCGACAATATGCACAACTAGACTTGGTATTGATCAATCCTGTGGATTTTCGTAAAAATCCGATCAGGTGTTACCATGAACAAGCGCAGACAAAGTCAGGAGACCATACACCCATACATCCAGACATACAACTTTCCAGCACAAAATCAATATGTCACACTACCCACTACGTGTGGGGAGACATAATAATGATAGGCACATACTTGGGCAGTGCGACAGAATACACGTTGTGGTTTCGTTGTCCGCTCCGGAACAAATGCTTCCGCCATATTGTAGCACTGGGTTGGTGCACTTCCTGTCTCGTGTCACGCGACCAGCTCCGCACGTGACGTCACATCCGCTCCACGCGCTCCACTCGGTCCAGACCCCGTTAACTGGAAACATAAATCTTATTTTAAAATGAATCAATGAAATGCGAACAAATTAATTGTCAAGTGTTTCTTCAACCGCCACGATTTTTCTTTGAAAATGCAAGTACACATAATAGCGGCGAAGCCAGAACAAAAAAAATGGTCTGACATTTCTAAAACGTTGCAGCATGACGCGGACCGTAGCACACCCCCTGTACGTCGGTAAACCAAATTGCAGATGATAAATCAAATTTCAGAGAAAACATATCGTCCGCAATTGACAGGTAGGTATTTTTCGGCGATTTAGTCAGTATAAATACAAAATTATTGAACACATGTATAAAGTAATGTCCAACGCCATTATGTATTAAGTGTATTGCCAGAAATCTACGTTCTTCTAAGAAGAAATATATAAATTATGTGGAGAAAATACAAAATATTTATAAAAAAAATGTACGTATTTATTTAATTTTTCTCATCTAAATCGACAAATTGGTGAACTAAACCGTTACAGAGTAGTGATATAATCTACCTAGAAGGGCATTCAACCGTTTATTAGTTGATACCGTAGTGGTTTCTGGGTTAAAATCAATTATATCTTAGAATGGTATGCTCATTTATGGATAAAGCCGAACTGTTTGAAGAAAATGTGTAAATAAAGTCCAAACTTAAACTGGATAAAGCTCAAACTGCGCGATAAAATGATTTTTTTTTTGCAACGGAAGGTTTGTTTCGTGCTTTTGTTTCATTGCATATGTTCATTACATATACGTATTTTTATTATATGTAGTAGAAGAAAAATATAGTTTATTAAAAAATTGTACCATGTAGCATATAAAAAACGAATAAGGCCAACATCTGCGAGTACTATATAAACGTATTATGTACTGTATTATCGTGCTTTACAAACATTATTTGTATCTAAGCAATATACAAAAGTAATTTGTACTGTATTATCATGCTTTACAAACATAATTTATATCTTAGTAATACATAAATGTGATCTGTAATGTATTCTCATGCTTTACAAAAATAATTTTTATCGTAGAAATACATAACAGTGACCTGTACTGTATTCTCGTGCTTTACAAACATAATTTATATTTAAGTAATACGTGAAAGTTATCGGTACTGTATTCTCATGCTTTCCAAAAAGTATATCTTAGTTAAACATTAAAGTAATATGCACAGTATTCATAAAAGTGATCTGTACTGCATGTAACTTAATAAAATAGCATTAATCATCATGTACTGACAGTATGTGTCATTTCAAAAGCTCTACAAGCATAAACAACTAGTAACTTGATAGTATTTGGATTCTGTGACGAAAATAACTCTGTGGCTTTTAACATGCATGGGTGAATTCTATAACATACTGATGTATATATTGTATTTTTGTCTTGTCTGTAAGTAGATGTTACATTAAAACATAAAATGATATTTATCTTCGAGAACAGGGCAAACTTGGCAAACACTATATTACTAATATCGGTATTATTCCACCTTCCCTTCTCGATGTTAACCCATTTAAGGTAAAATTGAAGTTCAAAACAGAAGATATTTCTATAAAATAATGGCCTTGAAAAGCCATTTATGCGGCCTTTTGCACCTTGGACAAAAGTGTCAGTAATTCTTTGCTTAAACACAGAAAATAAACCATTGAGGTCAACAACACCGTGTGCCAAGCAGACATGATAGAATCCCAATGAACTTAGAATACATTTTACTTGACTTGCCCAGTTGATTTTTAGGGGATTACTTTCAATATCGTCTAACATAATTGTATATATCATTTTAATGAATTTATGTTCTGGAGCACATATCACCTTAAACCAATACTTTGTCATATTCATTTTACTCATAGTTAAAAAGTAAAGTATCCCTGTTGCCGATAATATAAAGTCATTATGTGTTCTGATTTTGACACGTATTTGTCCTTCACCATTTAATAACATATTTTAAATTAAAATAAGCAATTTTATTGTTGTTTTTATTGATTTTACAAAGGCATTTGATTACATTGTAAGGAATATCTTTGGTACAGAATATACAGACTCGGTATTCGAGGACGACGTTTTACAGTTATAAAAGCAATGTATACTCATGTGTACACAAAAGTCAGACATCATAATGATATCGGAACTGCATTTGAGAGTCATTTAGCTCTAAGACAAGGCGAGTGTTTTGTTTCCGATTCTTTTTTCTTTGTATATCAATGACATGGAGGATATATTGTTCTCAAAGGTGCAAGTGGTATTGATATAGGCATGTTAAAATGCTTCCTACTCACGTATGCGGACGGTGAAGGGCTGCAGGGCCATATTTTTTACAAGTCACATTTTTCACACATGATAAAAATAGGATCTCATTGTTCACAGGTGTGAAAAATAGGATCTCATTCTTCACACATCGCGATCTCATTCATCACATTTTCTGTGAAATTTGTGATCGAGTCCAGTTTGGACTCAAATCATATTCTTCACGCTTGAAAAAAAAGTGTTTAAATTTTCAAAATATGATTTTTTTAAATCATAATTATATTTTTCACGCTGTATGTGCCCGAAAAACAAACGGGGTGATTTACGGTACGGTACATTATGCATGGTATGGTACGATATGGTACGGCACGGTACCGGACGGCTAAGTATGGTACGGCTTGGTATGGTATGGCATGGTATGGCGTGGCATGGCATGTAAGGTATGGTTTGTAATGCTATGGTATGGAAATGTACGGTACGGTACAGTACGGTATGGTGCGGTTCGGTACGGTACTGTATGGTACGGTTAGGTACGGTTAGGTATGGTACGAGACGGTACGATACGGTAAGGAACGATATAGTACGGCACGATACGATACGGGAGGTACGGTACGCTACGCTACTGTACTGTCCAAACGTACGTACTAACATGTGCGGAGGTTCTAATAAGATCATTATAGTACCGTCCGTGTATACGTATATTCTAGTTCGGGCGGACATATGCATGTTGTTTTGGTTTTAATAATCCAAAATAGGACGTGTCTTTGTACGTACGTTCGGATGCGTGCATTGGTTAATATCCCAATAAAAAGATGTACGTTCGTATGAACGTACGCGAGTACGTATACATTTTTATCTCCTAATAAGACCGTACAAACGTATTGACAAACGATTAAGCGCATGCACACATAAGTAGCTCCTAAATAGTGCTTAGTTTCTCACATTGATGACAATACTGATGATGACGTTAAGTATAATGATAATACTGGTGATGACGAAAATAATTATGATGACGATGATGACGATGAAGATGATGACGATGATGACGATGATGATGATGATTACTGTATAATTATGCTCCAAATAATGATTTCATCGCTTGTCGTGATACAATTTCACCATAAAAAATGTGAAAAATGTGAAAAATGTGATCCGTACGTATACACCCTTGTTGGCCAATCACATTATTCAACTTATAAATGTGAAAAATGAGATCCTATTCTTCACATGCGTGTGAAAATATGATTTGTGCAAAATATGATCCTACAAAGGGCAAATACGTTATCTGTTGTTCCCATTATCGCTTGACATTCAGCTGTGCTTCCAGCAATACTTGGTAATTTTCAGCCCAGTTTGATTGCCTACTTTTAATCAAAATTGTAAACAATTTACCTATACATAGTTATCACTCCAACATTATTTGGGTCATTTAAATTTCCTTTCTTATGTATAGGTACAATAAAACACTCGGTCCATTTATCTGGAAAATACCCAAGACATAATATTTTGTAAAACAATTTAAGCAAATACGGAGAAAGTTCATCTCTGCCATTTATTATAAATTCATTTAAGATCAGATCTGCTCCCGCACTTTTTCAAGTTTTTATATTGGCAGTCCCTTTGAAAGTTCTTCAGCAGTAACGTATAACTGTGATAAGAACCTTAAATATGTGTACTTTCATAAATTTGCTGCACAATGCTTGAGTGAAATTTTGTGGTCAACAATGTTTAAAATATCGCTCAAAATGGTTTAAATGCATACATTTATTGCATTTACATAAAGCAATCTTGTACAAGTTTGGTTATTATCCGTTCAGTTTTAAAAAATAGTCTGGGGTGAGTTGCTCAAAACTTTAACGGCCGGTTAAGCTAACGACCTGTTAACTTTAGATGTAAATAAAACTAATATTACAAGCAACTCGCTTATGAAGCATTTGACAATTATTTTGAATAAATGCAGATTTTAAAATTTTAATATTTTATTTACATCAAAAACTTCATCCAAAAGTTAACGGCTGTTAGCTTAATTGTCCGTTAAAGTTTTGAGCAACTGGGCCCTGGACTTTATCACCTAAAAGTTAGGGCTTTATCAATTTTACATTATATTGTCCCACGAAAATAACAATATAACGCGTGTTTGGTGCATTTAAACAACACATGAAGCAGATATACAAAGACGAATGGCTGATACGTAAGTTCGTACATTAATAATTGCAAAAACATTAATTGATAATAACTTTTTTACATAAAATATTGCCAACTTTACTGATTTTTCTACATTCTTAACCAAATTCATACTAATTTGGCCAAATAATTGCCATAAGGAATCGTTTGTAACAGCGCCATATATGTACAAAATAGTATTGTATCTTGTGCGATAGTTTAAATGTTGAAACTTACCTTTAAGATCTGAGTTTTTTTAAATAAATTATAGTAATAAGTAATTTGTTAGACATGTTTTCTCTGAAATTTGAGTTATCATCTGCAAATTGGTTTACCGACGTACAGGGGGTGTAGCAAGGTTCGCGGGAAAGCCAGTCAGAAATTGCAATCATGCCATGACGTATTTATGACGTAATAGCGAAGCAAAAAAAAAAGATGACCGATGGTTTCCACAGCTAGAGACAGGGAAAGTGTGGTGAAAGCGGAGAAGTCAGAACAAAAAATATCTGACATTTGCAGAAACGCTGCAGGAAAGCTTGCCGGAAATAGGAACCGGGATGATATTGATGACGTATTGATGACGTAATAGCGTAAAGACAAAATGACCAAACTTCCTGTTCGCATTTTCTCCGTTTTCTGACCTGCGCACGGGCTCAGCGTGCACGGCACAGTCTCATGGTGGCTCCCGCTGCAGTCCTCGGCGTGTCCGGTGTTGCAGCGTCGCATTCGCATTCTGATTCCGGTTCCACAGGTGACCGAGCAGTCCATATCGAACCAGGGGGACCAGGCTATAACGCTCATGGAATTTAATCTTATGTTTGCTGACAGATAGGTTAAAAAAAATCCCTTAACGGCAATCAAAAACCTTAGGTTAATATTGATTGAACCGAAAAGCAATATTTCAAAATACTAACCAGATATGTGTTTGTTGTGATTTTTCTCTAAATGTCTTCTTGTTCAAACGAACCATTGCCCCTAAGGGGACACGGAACCAGGGCCCCTATTCACGAAGCTCCTTAATGAAAACATAAGTAAATGTCTTAAATTCATTAAAATCCTTAAGTCTGTAAAGGTATAAAATCATAAAAAAAATTATTAAATCTGAAAAGGTTTAAAGTCCATGATGTTTCAAATTAATTAATGTGCCTTAGATGTTTCATGTGTAACCATTTTGTGAACAGAAATCATTGACTTTACACAGAAAATATTATTTGAAATTTTCACAACTTAACTTAAAATTTGAGCGAGGAGCTTCTTGAATACCGGCCCAGAGCTCATTTCAATCGCTGTGTACAAACAATTGTATACAACACGTTTGTAATCATGCAAAACACATATAATTATGATATATACTAACTGAAAAACGTATGTTCTTTCGCAATAAGACATTATATATAAATATCATATGGCAGCGTGTGTGACATTGATATTGTCAACCAGAGGGCAGAATGTCACCCGAGGCGAAGGCCGAGTGGTGACCACAGGTACTTGTAACAATGATTTTTTAATGTTCCGTACGTATACACTATAATAAGAGAAAGGTAAACAACGCCCATTTTACATTCACCTCACACTTGTTTGGTACAGCTCACTAAACCGCCGATTAACCCGAATTCCTCTCGCTGATCGTCGAAGGACATATTGTTCTTGTAGAAAACACTTTTTATTTCGTAAAAATCGGTCAAATGGCTCGGAAATGATGAAAAGTTTCACCGAAATCAACAAGTACCTGTGGTGGTGACATTCTGTTTTGAGGGCTGACAATATCAATGCAACACACGCTACCATTTGATATTTATTTTATTATACCGAACATAATTGAGTTTAAAAAATGGTTAACACATGCTTAGTTCTGCCATCAAGATTGAAGATTGCCTAAATCTTATTTCATCTTCAGAAATACTTGCGAACTATTTTTCTGATAGTTAACTTTGAAGAAAATCGCTTGAGTACACATTGAATAGTGACGTCATGACTACATGTCGTCACGACAAGGGACGCAATCTTCACTCTGGGTACACAGGCGATTCTAACAATAAATCGCCTCTAGTGCATCATGCGACATTTTGGACTACTTTCAATCACATGATCATCAAAAATGGCTTCGCCCATACGCTACAGTATTGAATTTTCGGTCAAAAATTGCACACGAAGATGTTGAAAATTATTGGGAATTATTATAAATAAAGTGGTCGGAGTTAATAATAACCCAAATAACAGTACGGTAAATAATATGAGATGCCATTCAGCTGTGGAATAATGATATATTCAGCTCAATTTGAAGCCAACTGGAGTTTGGAAATATGCTGAGTTATCTTCAGCATCATTTCTGCGGAATACTGAAACATACGTACTAGTGTTTCATAGGTATGGTGCTTTTGACATAATTCACTCAACACCTTGATCGTAATGTAACTTGTCCACAGGTAAAGATGTTTTAAGTTTATGCAGTATGTGTTACTGTTATTTTGCTTTCTTTTTCTTAATAAATGTAGTATACACTACCAAATTTTACTTTTGTCAAATATACTAATGGATATATCTGTATACATGTTTACAGTTATATCCATACTTATCAACTGTCCTGCACATTTGAAATGTAAAATAAACCTTGAAAATTAGCTCATATACCGGTATAATATTACTTAAATTTTTGGATTTGTTTAATGATATTAACAACATGCTCCTGATAATATTAATTAAATGTAGTATATAAGAAAGCCACTCACTTTGATACTATTATGGACACCCAGTCTTGGATAGGAATTTTAATTGATGCCAAATCCTGCTTTTTGATGCAAGCAAATTGCAATTTTCTCATTTCTGACTCAAGCAAATAATGTGCATTGCATCATTTTTATCCACTTGTTTTCAATAAGCCAACGTCAAAAGCACCTTAAAAAAATATTGTTATAACACTCATATTTTGTTTTAATTGAAAAAAATAATCACAAAAAAACTTTGGAACACAAGAAAACACTGAAAAATATCTACCATAAGATATTAAAATAATTTATCCCCACTGACCATGTATTCAATAGACAGTAATTATGTCAATCCAGTTTGGGAATTCATTTAAACAGCGTACCACAAAACAAAATAATCACAGTACTTCAATTTGTTTATAAGCATTGCACATATAAATGCATACAAAAATATAGTTTAATAAACCAGATGAGTACAGATTGTTATTCATATTTTGTGTAAATGTCACTTTCATGTTTGATTTCAGGAGAAAATTGATATTAAATGTTAAATATTAATTTGTTAAAAAACAGAACTTAACAACAAATAAGGTGATTTACTTTATCACCATTAAATTCATTACACTGTATAGATGCATACTGTTTCCTTCAAAGTTCATCATTGCAGATACATCACTTCTCAAGTTTGTAAGTGATTATGTGTTTTGAAAATATTCTAATTTCCTCTATCGCATTTGTTATAATGACAGTTACATTAACATTATAATTATATAAATATATAAAAAGAAATATTTTAAATATTATTATACACATTTTATATGGGAAATATATCAAAGCATTATTCAAAGCTACATAAATGTATAACCAGTTATAAAATATATGTGCTTCAAATACATCATTAAGGTATTACAAGTTCAGGACACAGAAGCTGAAAACAGCTTAAAATTGTCACAGTACATGATGGTAAATTCAACCTGTGTTCCTTTCATTTCAATTAACAAATTGTCATAGTATCGTAGTCACATTTACATAAAACTGGCAGTCTTTCATTATATCCTTGGATAATATTTGGTTGGACTGCCAGATTATTTACACTCTAGTCATGTTTCTAAACTGAAAGTAATCATTGAGCTCTTGTAGGGATACCAGTCACAGCCAGGTTTTATATTCTTCTCGAGATGACCAAAATTAATCACAGACTTGCAAAATTCAGTCCACCTGTAAAGATGTGACTAAATTTTAAGGAACATTTTGTAATTAAGCCTGCGATGTAAAGGTAAACATAAACAAAAAGTAAAATGCTATTTAGACTTAAATTAGTTGTACTAGTTAACAAGAATTAAGCCAACTATTCATAGCTTACGTAATAATAGTAATGCTTATGGTAAATTACTAATAAGAAACCATGGACATTAGATAAAAGTTAATGAATAAAATGAAACAAACGATATAATAATAATAATAAGAAGAAGAAATGAAGAAGAAGAATAATATAAATACTATTAAATTGCATTTTAATGAACGAACTGGATATACTGAAGAATATCATAATACTTTATGATAATAACATTAACAACATACACTTTATAAATTAAATACATTAAATTACAAAAAAATAATTAATCTATTATTAAAACATGTAATTTTACCTGACAAATAAGGCCTTTTCCAAAGCCAGTAGTAAAACGCAATGGCAGCCCGTATTGTGTAGACATTTTCATTATCTTTATTTGATTCTTCCTGAAAACCTTGTTTTTATCAGTGTAATTTAACTTAACATCTGTTTCACTGTTAAGTCTAGTTTCGCTTTCAGTTTGGATAGTTTGTAAACACTAGAATCAGTTTCGATACCGGATTATAATTTCTTGAACTTATATTTTTGCATAGTAAGCCTTTTGGATAATAGGTCAAGATGCCTGTAAAATATACATCTACCTTTCCTCATTTATCATCGTTTCGACATAAAATGTGGTGCTCTTTCAACGCACGTCGTGTATAGCCCTATAACACAGGCGGATCACCGTTGCGTGTATCAAGCTAAGATGGCTCCATGATAGACACGAGATCTATCTTACGGAGCATTCCGGAGATAGTCGATGTATCACGATTGACGCAATCTTTTCATGATGTGGCTAAAAAAACTGACGCAGTTACTTGCCCTTATATGACATTCAAAATGTCAGCGCGGTCACATGACCTGACAGTCGCTTTCGCTTGGTCACGTGTCAAAAAGGTTGAAATGCTGAAATGTTTTTGACAGTCAAAATATCTCTTTCTCAATTAATGGGAATTTATCATTGCAGACAAAAATGAGGTATAATAAATAACAATTATTGTGTTCCCACCTGGACATATTTTCCCCGCAGAGCACCTGGTGGTTTCTTGGGCAGGTCCCGGGCAGGTATGTCCGCCGTACGCAGGTGCAGGGTTGGAGCAGGTGCGCGTTCTCTGCGAGTGACCGTCGCCACACGTGACGTCACAGCTAGACCATGACGTCCATTCCGTCCAACTACCGTCAACTGAAAAATATCGATGAATCTGTAACGAAAAACGAAGTCACTGTTTTTCCACGGAATGATTTTTATGGATTATTTTGTAACTTAAATGTACACAGCTTTAAGGATCAAGACAAAAGACCACTGGCGCACGTGAATTTTTGTGATTTCCATTTGAAATCACAAAATCCGCCCAAAATCCGCCGACGACAACATGCCGACAATATGCACAACTAGACTTGGTATTGATCAATCCTGTGGATTTTCGTCAAAATCCGATCAGGTGTTACCATCAACAAGCGCAGACAAAGTCAGGAGACCATACACCCATACATCCAGACATACAACTTTCCAGCACAAAATCAATATGTCACACTACCCACTACGTGTGGGGAGACATAATAATGATAGGCACATACTTGGGCAGTGCGACAGAATACACGTTTTGGTTTCGTTGTCCGCTCCGGAACAAATGCTTCCGCCATATTGTGGCACTGGGTTGGTGCACTTCCTGTCTCGTGTCACGCGACCAGCTCCACACGTGACGTCACATCCGCTCCACGCGCTCCACTCGGTCCAGACCCCGTTAACTGGAAACATAAATCTTATTTTAAAATGAATCAATGAAATGCGAACAAATTAATTGTCAAGTGTTTCTTCAACCGCCACGATTTTTCTTTGAAAATGCAAGTACACATAATAGCGGCGAAGCCAGAACAAAAAAAATGGTCTGACATTTGCTAACACGTAGCAGCATGACGCGGACCGTAGCACACCCCCTGTACGTCGGTAAACCAAATTGCAGATGATAAATCAAATTTCAGAGAAAACATATCGTCCGCAATTGACAGGTAGGTATTTTTCGGCGATTTAGTCAGTATAAATACAAAATTATTGTACACATGTATAAAGTAATGTCCAACGCCATTATGTATTAAGTGTATTGCCAGAAATCTACGTTCTTCTGAGAAGAAATATATAAATTATGTGGAGAAAATACAAAATATTTATATATAAAAAATGTACGTATTTATTTAATTTTTCTCATCTAAATCGACAAATTGGTGAACTAAACCGTTACAGAGTAGTGATAATCTACCTAGAAGGGCATTCAACCGTTTATTAGTTGATACCGTAGTGGTTTCTGGGTTAAAATCAATTATATCTTAGAATGGTATGCTCATTTATGGATAAAGCCGAACTGTTTGAAGAAAATGTGTAAATAAAGTCCAAACTTAAACTGGATAAAGCTCAAACTGCGCGATAAAATGATTTTTTTGGCAACGGAAGGTTTGTTTCGTGCTTTTGTTTCATTGCATATGTTCATTACATATACGTATTTTTATTATATGTAATAGAAGAAAAATATAGTTTATTAAAAAATTGTACCATGTAGCATATAAAAAACGAATAAGGCCAACATCTGCGAGTACTATATAAAAGTATTATGTACTGTATTATCGTGCTTTACAAACATTATTTGTATCTAAGTAATATACAAAAGTAATTTGTACTGTATTATCATGTTTTACAAACATAATTTATATCTTAGTAATACATAAAAGTGATCTGTAATGTATTCTCATGCTTTACAAAAATAATTTTTATCGTAGAAATACATAACAGTGACCTGTACTGTATTCTCGTTCTTTACAAACATAATTTATATTTAAGTAATACGTGAAAGTTATCGGTACTGTATTCTCATGCTTTCCAAAAAGTATATCTTAGTTAAACATTAAAGTAATATGCACAGTATTCATAAAAGTGATCTGTACTGCATGTAACTTAATAAAATAGCATTAATCATCATGTACTGACAGTATGTGTCAAAAGCTCTACAAGCATAAACAGCTAGTAACTTGATAGTATTTGGATTCTGTGACGAAAATAACTCTGTGGCTTTTCACATGCATGGGTGAATTCTATAACATACTGATGTATATATTGTATTTTTGTCTTGTCTGTGAGTAGATGTTACATTAAAACATAAAATGATATTTATCTTCGAGAACAGGGCAAACTTGGCAAACACTATATTACTAATATCGATATTATTCCACCTTCCCTTCTCGATGTTAACCCATTTAAGGTAAAATTGAAGTTCAAAACAGAAGATATTTCTATAAAATAATGGCCTTGAAAAGCCATTTATGCGGCCATTTGCACCTTGGACAAAAGTGTCAGTAATTCTTTGCTTAAACACAGAAAAGATACCATTGAGGTCAACAACACCGTGTGCCAAGCAGACATGATAGAATCCCAATGAACTTAGAATACATTTTACTTGACTTGCCCAGTTGATTTTTAGGGGATTACTTTCAATATCGTCTAACATAATTGTATATATAATTTTAATGATTTTATGTTCTGGAGCACATATCACCTTAAACCAATACTTTATCATATTCATTTTACTCATAGTTAAAAAGTAAAGTATCCCTGTTTCCGATAATATAAAGTCATTATGTGTTCTGATTTTGACACATATTTGTCCTTCACCAATTAATAACATATTTTAAATTAAAATAAGCAATTTTGTTGTTGTTTTATTGATTTTACAAAGGCATTTGATTACATTGTAAGGGATATCTTTGGTACAGAATTTACAGACTCGGTACTCGAGGACGACGATTTACAGTTATAAAAGCAATGTATACTCATGTGTACACAAAAGTAAGACATCATAATGATATCGGAACTGCATTTGAGAGTCATTTAGCTCTAAGACAAGGCGAGTGTTTTGTTTCCGATTCTTTTTTCTTTGTATATCAATGAGGATATATTGTTCTCAAAAGGTGCAAGTGGTATTGATATAGGCATGTTAAAATGCTTCCTACTCACGTATGCGGACGGTGAAGGGCTGCAGGGCCATATTTTTCACAAGTCACATATTTCACACATGATAAAAATAGGATCTCATTGTTCACAGGTGTGAAAAATAGGATCTCATTATTCACACATCGCGATCTCATTCATCACATTTTCTGTGAAATTTGTGATCGAGTCCAGTTTGGACTCAAATCATATTCTTCACGCATGAAAAAAAGTGTTTAAATTTTCAAAATATGATTTTTTAAATCATAATCCTATTTTTCACACTGTATGTGCCCGAAAAACAAACGGGGTGATTTACGGTACGGTACATTATGCATGGTATGGTACGATATGGTACGGCACGGTACCGGACGGCTAAGTATGGTACGGCTTGGTATGGTATGGAATGGTATGGCGTGGCATGGCATGTAAGGTATGGTTTGTAATGCTATGGTATGGAAATGTACGGTACGGTACAGTAAGGTACGGTGCGGTGCGGTACGGTACTGTACGGTACGGTTAGGTATGGTACGAGACGGTACGATACGGTAAGGAACGATATAGTACGGCACGATACGATACGGGAGGTACGGTACGCTACGCTACTGTACTGTCCAAACGTACGTACTAACATGTGCGAAGGTTCTAATAAGATCATTATATTACCGTCCGTGTATACGTGTATTCTAGTTCGGGCGGACATATGCATGTTTTTTGGTTTTAATAATCCAAAATAGGACGTGTCTTTGTACGTACGTTCGGATGCGTGCATTTGTTAATATCCCAATAAAAAGGTGTACGTTCGTATGAACGTACGCGAGTACGTATACATTTCTATCTCCGAATAAGACCGTACAAACGTATTGACAAACGATAAAGCGCATGCACACATAAGTAGCTCCTAAATAGTGCTTAGTTTCTCACAGTGATGACAATACTGATAATGACGTTAAGTATAATGATAATACTGGTGATGACGAAAATAATTATGATGATGATGATGACGATGATGACGATGATGATGATGATTACTGTATAATTATGCTCCAAATAATGATTTCATCGCTTGTCGCGATACAATTTCACCATAAAAAATGTGAAAAATGTGATCCGTACGCATACACCCTTTTTGGCCAATCACATTATTTAACTTATAAATGTGACAAATGAGATCCTATTCTTCACAGGCGTGTGAAAATATTATCTGTGCAAAATATGATCCTACAAAGGGCAAATACGTTATCTGTTGTTCCCATTTTCGCTTGACATTCAGCTGTGCTTCCAGCAATACATGGTAATTTTCAGCCCAGTTTGATTGCCTACTTTTAATCAAATTTGTGAACAATTTACCTTTACAAAAACTATAATCAGAATAACTTATGGTAAATTACTAATAAGAAACCATGGACATTAGATAAAAGTTAATGAATAAAATGAAACAAATGATATAATAATAATAAGAAGAAGAAGAAATGAAGAAGAAGAATAATATAAATACTATTAAATTGCATTTTAATGAACGAACTGGATATACTGAAGAATATCATAATACTTTATGATAATAACATTAACAACATACAATTTATAAATTAAATACATTAAATTACAAAAAAATAATTAATCTATTATTCTCGTCTCGTTTTCGTCTGGAAATTCCGGTTTGATACAATATTTTGATGTACCTGGGCATGGGGAAAGTGTGCATGTTTTTGTTTCGTTGTCCGCTCCTGAACATATGCTTCCACCATAATTTGGAGCCGGGTTTGTGCAGTTCCGGTCTCGTGTCACGTGACCTGCTCCACACGTGACATCACAGCTGCTCCACGCGCTCCACTCTGTCCAAACTCCGTCAACTGGAAACACGCAAAAGTGTGTGTAATTATCGTATACATGCACTAAGTAACTCATGGTGTCAAATATTAACAACAGTAGCTGCAAAACAGCGGCAGGTGCAGTACTAGCTACGCAAACAACAAAAATAGAAAGTGAAAATAGACGGATACCTGGGCAATGTAAAAGTGTGCAGATTTTTGTTTCGTTGTCTGTCCCATTACAGTTGGTACCGCCAAATTTCGGAGCTGGATTGGTGCAGTTCCTCTCTCGTGTCTCGTGACCTGTTCCACACGTGACGTCGCATCCGCTCCACGCGGTCCACAACGTCCAGCCTCCGTCAACTGTCGACACGCAAATGAGTTAGTAAAGAGTTATAAACTTTAATTTGCAACATTAACAGCAATAGCTGCAAAGTGGCAGCAGCAACACCAGCAAAAACAAAAACAATAATGATCGGCACATACTTGGGCAGTTCGACAGTGTACACGTTTTTGTTTCGTTTTCCACTCCGGAACAGATGCTTCCGCCATATTGTGGAACTGGGTTGGTGCAGTTCCTGTCTCGTGTCAAGTGACCTGCTCCACACGTGACGTCACATCCACTCCATGCGGTCCACAACGTCCAGCCTCCATCAACTGTCGACACGCAAAAATGTTCGCAATTAATGGCAACTTATCTATCATGACAGTTTCAAATATCAACACCAATAGCTGCAAAACAGCGGCAGCACTATCAACACATTATCAAGTAAAAACAAGATAAGACAGATACCTGGGCAGTGTGAAAGTGTGCACGTGTTTGTTTCATTTCCCTCTCCGGGGCATAACCGTCCGCCATATTGTGGAACTGGGTTGGCGCAGTTCCGGCCTCGTGTCACGTGACCTGCTCCGCACGTGGCGTCACATCCACTCCACGCGCTCCACAACGTCCAGCCTCCGTCAACTGTCGACATGCAAATGAGTTAGTAAAAGTTAAAATAAACTTTCATTTGCAACATTAACAGCAATAGCTGCAAAATAGCAGCAGCAGCACCAACAAAAACAAAAACAACTAGTGTGTTTAAAAAAACAACATATGACTCCCCCCACGCACCGCCATAACTCCGCCCGAAATCCACCTACCATGACATTCCGAAGATATGCAAATCCATACTTAGTACTGATCAATCCTCTGATCAATCCTGTGAAGTGTTGTCAAATTCCAGCCAGTGGTTACGGAAAAGAGCACAGACAAGGTATGTTATGTAAACAACTTGAAAGGGCCATAACTCCGCCAAAGTTCTGATGCCGACGACATGCTCAAATTAGAATTGGTACTCATAAATCCTGTTGTTGTTTTTTCAAAATCCGACCAGGGGTTACGGAGAACAAGCGCAAATAAGGTCTATTATGTGAAAAACTGTAAAGGGCCATAACTCCGCCAAACATCCGCCAACGACGACATCCCGACGATTTACACAGCCAGACTTGGTACTGATCAATCCTGTGAAATTTCGTTAAAATCTCATCAGGGGTTACGGAGCACAAGCTCAGACAATGTCTGTTATGTGAAAAACGTCCAAGGGCCATAACACCGCCCAAAATCCGCCGACGACAACATGCCGACAATATGCACAACTAGACTTGGTATTGATCAATACTGTGGATTTTCGTCAAAATCCGATCACGGGTTACTATGAACAAGTGCAGACAAAGTCAGGAGTCCATACATCCAGACATACAACTTTCCAGCACAAAATCAATATGTCACACTACCCACTACGTGTGGGGAGACATAATAATGATAGGCACATACTTGGGCAGTGCGACAGAGTACACGTTTTGGTTTCGTTGTCCGCTCCGGAACAAATGCTTCCGCCATATTGTGGCACTGGGTTGGTGCACTTCCTGTCTCGTGTCACGCGACCAGCTCCACACGTGACGTCACATCCGCTCCACGCGCTCCACTCGGTCCAGCCCCCGTTAACTGGAAACATAAATCTTATTTTAAAATGAATCAATGAAATGCGAACAAATTAATTGTCAAGTGTTTCTTCAACCGCCACGATTTTTCTTTGAAAATGCAAGTACACGTAATAGCGGCGAAGCCAGAACAAAAAATGGTCTGACATTTTCTAAAACGTTGCAGCATGACGCGGACCGTAGCACACCCCTGTACGTCGGTAAACCAAATTGCAGATGATAAATAAAATTTCAGAGAAAACATATCGTCCGCAATTGACAGGTAGGTACATATTTTGAATTTTTAGGCGATTTTAGTCAGTATAAATACAAAATTATTGTACACATGTATAAAGTAATGTCCAACGCCATTATGTATTAAGTGTATTGCCAGAATTCTACGTTCTTCTAAGAAGAAATATATAAATTATGGGGAGAAAATACAAAATATTTATTTAAAAAAAAATGTACGTATTTATTTAATTTTTCTCATCTACATCGACAAATTGGTGAACTAAACCGTTACAGAGTAGTGATATAATCTACCTAGAAGGGCATTCAACCGTTTATTAGTTGATACCGTAGTGGTTTCTGGGTTAAAATCAATTATATCTTAGAATGGTATGCTCATTTATGGATAAAGCCGAACTGTTTGAAGAAAATGTGTAAATAAAGTCCAAACTTAAATTGGATAAAGCTCAAACTGCGCGATAAAATGATTTTTTTTGCAACAGTCTTTTGAGAACACAGGTATCGTGGAAAACTACTTCTTTTCTTTGCAGGCTACGAATCAGTAAATCGAAACCTGAAAGGGTCCTTCTTTAAAACAGCATAAAATCACTAATGTTTTCTTACCTTTTAATTATTTAAGATGATGTACGGTCATGTGTATTATAATGTGTATATCATGTGATTTATTACAATTGCAGTTTCTAAAAAGTCAATTTATTCATGAAAAATGTTACGTTAAATTAATGACATCCTTATTTTCGCTATTTATTTGAATGTTACCGAAATATTCACCTGGGTGTCCCGGAATAAGACCACTAAATTAATGCGATACATCGTTTATTTTTGACTCATTGTGGAAATGTTCTTGTAACCGATACTTATTCTGAATATTGTGACAACAAATTACTGTAATGTATAACTTCTAAACTGTATTATGGAAAATCGAGAGCACACATCGCATGACCTACTTTTGACTCAGTAGGCTACGAATCACTAACAATCAAGGCTCCTAACTATCACGCTTTATCGGTGGAGATTGACTTGTTACCTGGCATGTATATAATTCCGATTGCCTAAGATAATTAGCTTGAAAAATATGTGTTTGTTACTTTCGAATAAATTTGTAAAATGTCGTATCCTACTGAATAAGAAGCCATATTTTCAAGTTTAAAGGTGGGAAATTGAACTTCATTCAAACAAATAAGCGGCTTATTGTGAAATCGAGTTGTTCACCATAGCGATTTGAGCGCTTATTTTTAAGCCGTTGGGCTGAGAAACTCTAGGAATAAACAGTTTATTTTTGTGTCGGGTTGCTCAGCTCGTTTTGTCATGGTTTTAAGCGCTCAATAATAAACGTGAAAGAGAGCAGGTTTATCCAACATAAATGCCTTAAAAAGTAAGTATGATGTCATCATCATCATCAGCATCATCATCATCATCATCATATAATTATCATCATTATTATTATTATTATTATTATAAATTTATTATTATTATTATTATTATTATTACTACTATTGTGGAAGTAGCAGTTGTACAATGTAGTATTAGTAGTAGTTGTAATATGAGAAGTATTAGTAGTAGTAGTAGTAGAGTAGTAGGGGTATTATTATTATTATTAGTAGTAGTAGTAGTAGTAGTAGTAGTAGTATTAGTAGTAGAAGTAGTAGTAGTAGTAGTAGTAGTAGTAGTAGTAGTAGTAGTAGTAGTAGTAGTAGTAGTAGTAGTAGTAGTAGTAGTAGTAAAAGTGGTAGTAGTAGTTGTTGTTGTAGTAATGGTAGTGGTAATGGTGGTGGAAGTAGTGTTAATAGATGTAGTAGTAGTAGTAGTAGTAGTAGTAGTAGTAGTAGTAGTAGTAGTAGTAGTAGTAGTAGTAGTAGTATAACATTATTGTAAGAAAAATCAATGGTAAAACATTTTATCACATGCTATACCTTGTTTTCCGTGTAATGCAGCCATTACGAATATTTTTATCTTATACATGTGTAAGATAACATTTTTAGCTTTTTCATTGGCTACAAATTCTTTGAATGACATATCGCATGACGTTATTTTGGTGAAATGACGTCGTCAATATGAAATGACGTCACGTCAGTAAACAACTTTTAGGATTGATCAACACAACATCTTTTGGTAAAATTATAAGGTTTTTTTTCGTTTAAAAGCACATACATATATATAGGTTGATCATAGAAATGCGCTATGTCCGCTTTGTTTGATACTGAGTGAACTAGAGGATATTTGTTTAAAGACGTTCGCAATAATTTCCTTCAATTTCTTTCCAACGACAGATTTTCTTAAAAATTGGCACAAACATGCATCAATGTATCCTGAAACTGAAACAGTCTTAATAAATACGGGTCATCGGCCTTTTTCCGGAAATATTGAATTTTGAATACGGTACCTGTCGAAGCCTTTTTTCAGTTTGTGTTACTTAGAATGTTGAATAATATAAAGCGTTTATATGCAAACAAAGATTGAGATTTTTAAAAGGCATCTTTTTTAAATGTTTCCTTTGGCAATATACAAGTGCAGTTTAATGCGAAAACGCGCTTTATCTACAGTTATCATTTAACAAATGACTTTTAATGGACACTGAACGAGGTAACTTATGCATTAAATATGCCAGTGAATTCATCAATAAATTATTAAATATACGAATATCTTTTGTTCCAAACGACAGATTTTGTTAAAAGATCCCACATGCATGCGTCATTGTATACTGAAACTAAAAC